>BQKZ01000300.1:175832-186909 GCA_036244855.1 Temnopleurus reevesii
CCCCCCCCCCCCCCAACAGAAAATAAAATAAATAAATAAATAAATAAAGAGAAATTAGAAATGAAGGGTAACAAGATTACTTTTTTAAATACCGGTTGAGGGCATACAAACAATTTTTTTGGGGGGGGGGGGCCTATTGAAGTGAGACTGTATCTGCTTTCATAACAATTTTTTGGGCCCTCTTGTGCAGGTGCTAGTGGACGTTCCATGCTCCACAAACAGAGTTTCCGCTACCCATACCAAAAACAATCTCTTCAAAGTTGTCAATTTCAGCTTGACATATTTTTTAAAATCCTGTGTAATTCTTGCCTCTAGACAAAGCCTCTTGCTGTATGCAATATAGCCCTGTAAACGGCTGTCAACGAAAACAGGTGCTTTCCAGAGCAACCACTGTTAATTTTGCCATTGTTTTATTTCATGGATTTCGTGTTCGCTCTAGATGTCTGATTTGGTTAATAATAACAATATGGACTATTAATTGCTGTACATGTATCTGCTTTTCATAATAACTTTTTTGTCCCTCTAGTGCAGGTGCTAGTGGATGTTCCCTGCTCCACAGACAGAGTTTCCGCTACCCAAACCGAAAACAATCTCTTCAAAGTTCACAGATCCAGAGAGAGATGGAACCTTCCAAACCTTCAGGCAGACCTTCTTTGGTAAGGAACTAGACCCGAGATGGCAATAAAAATTAGCGTTCCTACCCTTTTCTATCCTTTTCCCTCATACGAGTTCTTATGGAACCTTCCATACCTTCAGGCAGACCTCCTCTGATAGGAAACAGAACCCGTCCTATCTACCAAAATTTAATACTCCTACCTTTTTTATATTCTTCTTTTCCCTCATATGAGTCCTTATATAACAATGGAACCTTCCAAACCTTTAGGCAGACCTCCTTTGGTATGAAACTACATGAAATCTGTCATATCACTCAACCAAAATTAATGTTCCTTCCTTTTTTTATCCTTCTTTTCCCTCATAGGACTTCTTATATAATAATAGAATAGATTTTTATTTTAATTAAATATTCTGTACTACATTGGACCAAAAAACTTCATAGAGGTTATTATTTTGGCATATCCGAGGTACACAACAAGTTGTAAGCAAACGCGTGATGTGTGCAAATGTATGCAGGATATGACAAATTGTTTCAACCCATTCAGGACGACAGAACACGTTTTGTGTTTTAGTTCAATAACTGTTGATGCAGAGCTCTTAACAATATACAAGATGCGGAAGAAGAAAGATAATAAAAATCTACACCTAATCTGACCAAAATGTGTATTCAGAGCATGTTTGGGGGTACAGTGGAACCTTGTTATAAAGAGGTCGGATATAGCGAGATACCTGTTATAACAAGGTGATCCTATTGGTCCCAGCTCTTTATAGTTCTTTGTTTTTTTACCCTGAAATAGTGAGGAACCTGATATAACAAGGTAATTTCCATGGTCCCAAAGACCTTGTTATAAAGATGTGTCACTGTGTATAGAATCATTTTAATCCAGATTGTCATGGAATATGACTGAGGTTAGATATCTCACCACAGAATGCAATAGATAGATTAAAAAATATCCCTACCGTGGGAAGGGGGATAACCCCCTCGCACACCCTACCCCGCTCAGTCGCTTCGTTTACTTGCTGAGGTTCGCAAAAGTTTTCAGCGTTTTTTTATGAACATCACATTTCATGCCTGCCTGATTCACACAGATAGTAGACATGGGTTTGCAAGACTAAATAGGTTGCCCATTAGGTTGGCAAACATGTTTTTTTTCATGAACTGGCTGGAAACTATTACAATGGAAATATACTGTACTTCCAATATGTAAATAGATTTGCACCTGTAGTAGAAACTTGCTGTTTGATGATCAAATCACACTAGCAGGATGTTGCTCGAAAGTTTTGATGAATTGAAAGTTGCGGATAATCAGTGCAAGCCAATCAGAATCCTTGTTTCATGCGTATCTTGTTAAAAATGCAGACTGTATGCAAAACAATACATGTTTAAATTTGCAACAGATTTCAAAATAATAGAATGCGTAACGGTATAAGTTATCCTTTCTTGAAAATTCACTTGTTCAGCAACGAGTGAAACCTTCAAGCAATAACATTTAAATGTACAGTAGTAGGAAACACATTTCCAGATACAGTGGAAACTTAATATAAAGAGATCTGATATCACGAAATATCTGCTATAAAGAGGTAAAAGATATAGTCCCAGCTCTTATTATAACGTATTGTTTTTAACTCTGCTATAGAGAAATTACTGCTATAACACTGCTATATTTTTGATGCTCCAAGCACCTCATTATACGAAGTTTCCACTGTACCACATTTCAATTTTCACCCTTTTTCTGTTCTTTGTCCAGCGCTGGACTACAGGCCACCAAACCTGGAGGGACTGTCGTCTACTCAACCTGCACCATGTCACCCCTACAAAACGATGGAGTGATCCAAAACGCTATCGCAAGATGTCAAGAGGAATTCAAGATCAATGCGAATGTAGTTGACCTTTCACCTCTTGCGAGAGCCTATGGGGAAGTGTTCAGTTTCTTTTCAAACTGTCGCTACGGGCAGCTTGTCGTGCCTAAAATAGCCGCAAATTATGGACCGATGTACTTCAGCAGGTTAATACGGACCTCATAATGAGATGGGTGCAATAGACGGATTTTAGAATTCCGAATCGCTTTGTCATTTGGGTATTTCCATGGGATTGGGTCCACTTTTCACGCAAAGTCCATGTAACGTAGTGATCCATTTTGTCACTTAACCATAAAGATAAATTCAGATCTTCTTAAGCTTTGATCTTTTGATGAAAATTGCCTTTTTTTCTCAGTGATGCACATTAGGATTTGAATTCTTTTCTGGATTTGAAGCTACAGGTATACAAAAACTTACCTACATTACATAGACATCCCATTGCTTTTGCATGTAAAGGAAATTGTTAGGTGTCGAATTCCAATATGCTATGATCTTTGAGGAATGCTTCTACATTGTAGGTGAGATACTGTTTTTTGTGGTAATGTCATTATTGGACTGTATTTGCCTGGTTTGAAAAAGCCACGGATTTAGGGTTTTTGGATGTCTCAAAAATGGACCCAACCCCGTGGAAATACCCATTTACTACACAGGTACAGAAGCAGCACTATAAGTGATGAAAACATTTATGCAATTATTATCTTCTTATTTCCACCAGTATGTGTGGTAAACCTCTGCATGTCCAGGGAATATTTTCCCTAGTATCGCATCGCACTTTGCCATGCATTTTAGCATGAATGCTATACAAAGTGGCCCATATTCTGATATCAGGTTTAACTTAAACTCGAGTCTAAATCTGGTTTAAGCATGGGTTGCCAAAAGTGCCAAAACTTTAATTAAACTGTGTAATTCTTATATTAACCGTCTCTTTTCCCATGCTCTAATAATGTAGAAACCTATTTCAGTTTTTTATTCCAAGACAATTTTTAATACTATGAGTGCCAAATGTGCCGGTAAATTTAACACCGACTGTTATAGATTCAAGCCTCTTTTGGCTTCCCATACTTAAACCACAGATTTAAACTCTAGTTTAATTTAAACCTGACATCGGAATATGGGCCATTATGTTTTGTTTAGCAACTTTTTTACATAGAACTGTAAAGTAAAGTATTGAAAATATTTACTAAATGTCTGACACTGCAAATGAAATTTGAAAAGTAAAATTAACCCCTGAGGTCAAGTCTCCAAAATATGGAATGAGCCAAGCATGCTGACTTCAGAAAGTGTTTGAGTTAAGCAATGGAATAAATCACTTTTCTTTGCAATTAGGATAATTTTTGACGAAATTGACANGTGGAAATACCCATTTACTACACAGGTACAGAAGCAGCACTATAAGTGATGAAAACATTTATGCAATTATTACCTTTCTTATTTCCACCAGTATGTGTGGTAAACCTCTGCATGTCCAGGGAATATTTTTCCTGGTATCGCATCGCACTTTGCCATGCATTTTAGCAGGATTGCTATACAAAGTGGCCCATATTCCGATATCAGGTTTAACTTAAACTCGAGTCTAAATCTGTGGTTTAAGTATGGGTTGCCAAAAGTGCCAAAACTTTAATTAAACTGTGTAATTCTTATATTAACCGTCTCTTTTCCTATGCTCTAATAATGTAGAAAACTATTTAAGTTTTTATTCCAAGACCATTTTTAAAACTATGAGTGCCAAATGTGCTGGTAAAGTAAATATTGACTGTTATAGATTCAAGCCGCTTTTGGCTTCCCATACTTAAACCACAGATTTAAACTCTAGTTTAATTTAAACCTGACATCTGAATATGGGCCATTATGTTTTGTTTAGCAACTTTTTTACATAGAACTGTAAAGTAAATTATTGAAAATATTTACTTGATGTCTGACACTGCAAATGAAATTTGAAAAGTAAAATTAAGTCCTTGAAGTCAAGTCTCCAAAATATGGAATGAGCCAAGCTTGCTAACTTCAGAAAGTGTTTGAGTTAAGCAATGGAATAAATCACTTTTCTTTGCAATTAGGACAATTTTATATGTGCGATCGTTATAGTTGGATACGCGGGATATGTGTACGGATGACCCATACTGTTTACAGTAACCTTTGCAAAGCTGGTGAAAAATTATTTTTCGTATTAATTTTTTTTACTATCATTAGTTGACTGCCCATACAGTTCATTCACTGTTAGCAGAATGGACAAAAGCTTTTGGACAAAATAAAGAACTTCTAGCATTCACAATAGTTAGATACACACAAAAGAAAATCCCTTCCCTATGCGGAAATATGTCAAACGGGGTTCGCACAACGATTAGTGAGGGTGCATGTAATTTCTACTGTGTGTATCGAGATATTATGAATGCCTGAATGAAGTTGTTTAATATGTACATAATCCTTTGTTCACCGTGAGCAGAAGGGATAAAAGCTTTTGGACAAAATAAAGAACTTCTAGCATTCACAATTGTTAGATACACACAAAACAAAATCCCTTCCCTCTTATGCTGAAATGTGTTGAACGGGGTTCGCACAACGATTAGTGAGGGTGCATGTAATGTCTACTGTGTATCAAGATATTATGAATGCCTGAATGAAGTCTTTTACCTTGTACAAAATCCTTTGTCCCGTCTAATCAAAGTGAGTACACTACAGAGCAGTAATCTCCAGCAACTATGGCATTTCGCCGTTTGCAGAAGGAACAAGGGAATCTGAGAAAGTAAATAACTTTATTCAAGCCTTCACAAAAAACCCTTGATCACCAAAGAAAATGCTTTCTCTGTTTATTCAATAGACAGGTACGACACCTATTCAACATTTCTCCACAGAATAAGAAAGATAGAGGCTTCCTTTATGTGCATCTACATCTAGCTCTTGTGAATGTTTCCATGGAAGTTGTTTACGTTCTCCACAACCTTCATCTCTTCTGCTCACAGTGCTACTCTGCCATAGAGTACCCACTCTGCAGGAGTCAAACAAACTAAAAATAAAATGCAAGCATACTCAAAATAAAGCACAATGTAACTTCATTGAAATTTAATGAGAGTCAAATTATTATTGTCTCATAGACAAATTTGTTTGTTAGAAAAGCAATAACAGTTACAGCAGAACATATCAAATTTTATTTCTAATCATTCAGGAATCACTTCCATGGCATTTCATAGAATGGAAAACACATATAGTTCAAAATCCAATTACCGGATAGCATGGTAATACCGGCACCTATTGAAATCGCGTATGTTGAAACACATTGATTATGCGAAATATGGAGTATTTGGAATGTTGACGAGATCTGAAAACATTTCAGTTTATTTTCATGATTGCAAATAGCTGAAATATGTTGACAAAGTGATTTATTGTGAAATTTGAAAGTATCCAGTAACTGGATTTACCAGTATACTGTCCCACGTTGTCTAAATTGAATCTTCTGAGACTGAAGGAATAGTTTCAACCTAAAGAAAATATACGCAGAGTAAACACTTTACTAGGCAATTTCGCAAGGTCGACTTTAGTCTAGTTGAAGACCCTTGTGTTCTGTGTTTTGTTAGCACTTCCCTAGCCCGCGCCGCCTCTGCTTTATTCTTGCCCTCAACCTACAAGCCAAACACACACACACACACACACCTACACAGAGTCTCATACACTCCGCTATTCATGTTCCCCTATTATAGGCTGCCCCCGATTCATGGGGTATCGTGATTTGTGGGAATATTGCAATCAGTGGGATTGTGTATGAGAGGGATGTATGTGACTCTGTGCGTGTAGCTTGCGAGCTCAGAGCAGGAATACATGCAGAGACTGGTGCTAACAGACCACAGAGTCCACAGCTGGACTAGGTCGACTTTACAGGCAAGGGCGACTGTTAGATGAGTAACACACTTTCTGAAGAAAAAAAATATAATTCAGGAATCAGAGTTATTCCATGGCATTTCCATGAGAATTTAAAGCACTGTAGATATCAGTATGTGAAATAGTCAATTGAACATCTGGGAGCCCAGTACTCTGAGAAATGCCAAAATAAGTAATTTCATAAATGATTTATTTAGTTTCGGTGTCTCGGTTACATAGTTAATCACCCTGCTGGCTTAGTGAAGATATACGAGATGTTGCTAGAAAAGTGCAATTGATTTCAACTCAACTGCAAATGAGTTGCAAATTAAAACATGCATTTATTTATGCTTTTTCATTCCCACGTAGTGAGCGCTTCTAACAAGGCTTGCATGAAACACTGATTTTGATTGGCGTCGGCCGATCAACTGCAACTTGAGATTGATTGCAACTTCTAGCAACAAACCTTTAGTGTTGCTATTTAATAAAGAATGCAATATTATAACCTTGTTACATTCTCTGTATCTTGACTTCGCCTCACAAATGATCCCTTGTTCAATTATCTAACTCAAAATACAGGTGACTTTGCTCAAGTTTAATTTCTTTAGACCACAAAAATTTATTTGATTTAGGAGAAATTAAACTTAAGGAATGTTGTTCAAAATCATTATTTCATGCGCATCTTGTTAGAAGCACGTATCATGCAAATGAACCGAGTGAAAATGCATGTAACAACAATTTGCAACTGATATGCAGTTGACTTTGTGATCAATTTGCAACTTTTGAAGAACATCCCCTTTGAGGAGGTAAATAACACAGGTTTTATGATTTGTTCCAAAAATTTTACATTGACCTGGACAATTATTTGACTTAGAAAAGTTCGACTTGGGGGGTGTTGGTCAAAAGTTGCAATTGATCGCATGTTGCAGTTGATCGAAACGCGCCAATCAAAATAATTGTTCCACGCGCGTCTTGTTAAATGCGCATACTGCACGCGAATGAAAATGCGCGTTGCAATCTTCACAGTTGCAGTTGATTTGCAGTTGATTTTGAGCAACACCCCCTTGGACAGAGTTGACTGTATGTCACAAACTGGACCCCAAATCATTAACAATTCAACTTGGAAAATGTTGCAGTATTAAATGGGATTGAAAGGGTATATTTTGTAGAAATATTGCAGACATGAACATGTAATATGAACTTTCAATACAGTATTACACTATACCATATGTCCCAAAAAAAAATGACAACGGGGCTTTCAGGATTAATAACTTTTGAAAATGACTATGAAAATAGATGCGGTTTGGCATGTCGAATATATAACTATTCATCTATATTTGGTGAAAATTTCATGAGATTTGCTTAAGTGGTTACAAAGAAATGAAGCTTNTAGAAAAGCAATAACAGTTACAGCAGAACATATCAAATTTTATTTCAAATTATACAGGAATCACTTCCATGGCATTTCATAGAATGGAAAACACAGTAGATATATAGTCCAAAATCCAATTACTGGAAAGCATGGTAATATCGGACGCCTATTGAAATCGCGCACCTAAAGGAAAATGCGCGCATGTTGAAACGCATTGATTATGCGAAATATGGAGTGTTTGGAATGTTGATGAGATCTGGAAACATTTCAGTTTATTTTCATGATTGTAAATAGCTGAATTATGTTAACAAAGTTATTGATTGTGAAATTTGAAAGTATCCGGTAACTGGATTTACCAGTATACAGTCCCACCTTGTCTAAATTGAATCTTCTGGGACTGAACGAATAGTTTCAACCTAAAGAAAATTTACTAGGCAATTTCGCAAGGTCGACTTTAGTCTAGTTGAAGACCCTTGCGTTCTGTGTTTTGTTAGCACTTCCCTAGCCCACGCCGCCTCTGCTTTATTCTTGCCCTCAACCTACAAGCCAAACACACACACACACAGAGTCTCATACGCTCCGCTATTCACGTTCCCCTATTATAGGCGGCCCCGATTCATGGGGTATCGCGATTTGTGGGGATATTGCAATCAGTGGGATTGTGTACGAGAGGGATGTATGTGACTCTGTGCGTGTAGCTTGCGAGCTCAGAGCAGGAATACATGCAGAGACTGGTGCTAACAGACCACAGAGTCCACAGCTTGACTAGGTCGACTTTATAGGCAAGGGTGACTGTTAAATGAGTAACACACTTTATGAAAAGAATATATAATTCAGGAATCAGAGTTATTCCATGGCATTTCCATAAGAATTTAAAGCACTGTAGATATCAGTATGTGAAATAGTCAATTGAACATCTGGGAGCCCAGTACTCTGAGAAATGCCAAAATAAGTAATTTCAGAAATGATAATTTTGGTGTCTTGGTTACATAGTGATCAACCCCTTTGGCTTAGTGAAGATATATTCCCACATGGTGTGCTCTTCTAAGAAGGCTTGTATGAAACCCTGATTTTGATTGGCGTCAGCCGATAAACCACAACTTGAGATCAATTGCGACTTTCTAGCAACAAACCCATAGTGTTACTATTTAAAAAAGGATGCAATATTATAATCTCCTAACATTCTTTGTATCTTGAGTTCGCCTCACAAATGACCCATGGGTCAATGATCGAAAACAAAATACAGGTGACTCTGCCTAAGTCTAATTTCTTGCAACCACAAAAATTTCTTCAACTGAGGAGAAATTCAACTTATAAGAGATTAATGATACAGGTTTCAAATGATTTGGTAAAAAAAATCACGTTGATTTTATACGCCATTATTTGACTTTAATAGACAAGTTCGATTGAGGCAAAATTAAAAGGTATTCAATCAAGGATGCAATATTACAATCTGGTTATACTCTTGAATTCATGGGTCAATTGTCCATTTTGTACAAATATTATTATAAACATGAACATCATGTAATGTTAAAGGGGAACCAACCCCTTGGACTGTCATGCTCTCATCGAATGAAGAAAAATCAGATGAACAAACTATGAAAATTTGAGTAAAATCGGACAATCCATTCATAAGTTATGAATTTTCAAATTCACAGCGGTATGATAATCACTGCCACTGATGGGGATCTGGGCGATCGGCAACATCAAAAGAATCTGTGACGTCATGTCAGACAACTCCTCATTCACTTTGTGCATAGACATTTTGAAAATTGATTAATGTGAAATTTAGAGTAGGGGTTCAATATCATTCTTCTCAAAATACATGCAGAATCGATACAGGAATGCTATAATCAAGCAGAAAACCAGAAAAGGGGACGAAAATGTGAAATTTTGTATACAGAGTGAATGAGGAGTTGTCCGACATGACATAACGGATTCCGTTGATGGTGCCGATCGCGCAGATGCCCATCAGCGGTAGGGATCGTCATATCTCTGTGACTTTGAAAATGTACAACTTTTGAAAGGGTAATTTTTCTTCATTGAATGAGAGCACTATAATTCCAGGGCTTGCTTCCCCTTTAATTTTTGAAAACATTATCACCATATAAACAATAAGAATGGTGAAAAAGTTGCAAAAGGAATCTGTTGACATAAATGTTTCTGAATGACAATTTAAAGACAATAAACCGCCAAACCGCTTGCTTTTACGTCTTTCAATCTGGTCCAAGCCTTGGCAGCCTCTTTCTTCCTATTCATCTTCTCCAACAGCACTGCATGGGTCTTCAAAGTGTCCATGTTATCTGTATCAAGGAAGATAGATAGAGAGAGAGAAAAAAAAAAATAATAATAATGGGTCCATTTATATAGCGCAATCACTATATGCATATATTCTACTGCGCTTGATACTAGGTACCATATAATTACTCTGGCTATAACTGCCGAGCAAGCCACTTAGGCGCTCAAGCATTCCAAGGAATAAATTCCTGCCAGGTACCCATTTCCACCTGAGTTGAGTGCAGCAAATTGTGGATGAATTTCTTGCCGAAGGAAATTAACGCAGTGGATGGGATTCGAACCGGCGACCCTCAAGTTGAAAGGCGAGAGTCAGAACCACTGCACAACAATGCTTCCAGAGAGAAAGAAAGAAAAGAATGAAAGGCATAATCTAGGAAAGAGAATCAATGAATTCTTTGAACCAACTATAAAAGCAAATTCAGATCCGCATATGGTGCTATGCAGTTTTCACTGTAATGATTCGTGTGAACTCGGTTGTCCACTTCCTGTTACAGCATGTGTGTTCATCTCTACGTCTCTACGTTCTTTATCTACGTCTCAGGACCTACCTGGGCAGCAATGTAGACTTATATCAAGATGGCTTGCATTGCTTTCTCAAACTCGTTTTCACCAACCAAGACGAATGCCTTGAGGTGATACCATGCGCACGCCCAGAATTTTAGAATTTTGATACAGGGGGAGGGGGGACTGAGCTCAAATTTGACGCCCCCGAAGAGTTTGTTTGAGCTGACAAGCAAAACAAAATAATAAAAAGGTCTTCACTTCAAATTTGGCACCCTTTTAATATCAAATTTTGACACCTCCATAGCCCCTCCCCCACATGGCGCGCACATGGATAAGCAGTAGATTATTATTACTTTTTCTCTTTTTTATGCCTCCGCCACCGTAAGGTGGTGCCGGAGGCATTATGTTTTCGGGTTGTCCGTCCGTCCGTCCGTCCGTCCGGACCTTGTTACCGCAATAAGTTCAGAACCGCTTGACGGATTCTGACCAAACTTGGCTCAAGTATGTATAACCATGTGAGGATGAACTGATTAGATTTTGGGTTCAAGGGGTCAAAGGTCAAAGGTCACAGGGCCAAAA
>BQKZ01000300.1:192601-204248 GCA_036244855.1 Temnopleurus reevesii
AGGGTAAAAAAAAAAAAAAATGTAACTATTTTACGAGGGCTCTTTTTACACTTTCCTCCTGAAAATTGCGAGCAGGGGATTTCTGAGGTTTAGGGGGTGTTGCTCAAAATCAACTGCAGATCAACTGCAACTTTACAAATTGTAACGCGCATTTCCATGTGCGCGCGATATGCGCATTTAACAATGATTTTGATTGGCGCATTCCGATCAATTGCAACTTGCGATCAATTGCAACTTTTGAGCAACACCCCCTTAGAGGCTAATCACCCTATCGTGTTTTTTATGGTGATGAGAAGGAATTGAATGAACACTTACAACTGCCACTGTGCTGGAGTCTATCATGGAGAGTAGATCTAGATATCTCTCAGCTGCATCCTCAATCCTGTTCACAAAATGCAATATATTAAAGCTAATGTATTGATTCGTAATGGTCGGGATTAAAAAAAATGATGTGAAAAGAGCCGATGTATTCACAAATTACTTTACATGCCTAAATATAACTGTGTGTGAAATTAGGAGAAGGTTTTCGCACTTATTCTGGCGTATTTTACTTCGAAAATGCCAGTCAACCGTTATTCTTATGGTGCGCTAAATGATTCGCACTGGTGCCGAGCAGCGCATAATGGCTTGAGCGACCAGTGGTCTCGTATGTGGCGTGTGAGTTCACATTCATTTCGTACGTGACACAGGTTTTGTTGGAAAGCACGACAGCGTCATCATTTCTTATTTTCCGATAAGCAATTTCTTGATCGATTTTATTCAAACAAACTATGAACATGCTCTACTTTGCCATTGAAAAACTGATTATGGTAATATTTTTACTGCAGCTCACAAAGTAGTTAAGTATCTGAAGCACCATCTCTCCCAAAACTGATCTATCGGCTTAACAACAGTGTTAAATAGAATAGGTGGGTTTCCTCAGAGATGCAAATTGTATGCGTTCTCTATACACAAAGATTGTATTTGAGGACCTAACAACATACCTGAGGCTTGCCTGACATAGCAAAAACTAATGTATGCAAACTGGATTACAAGTTATATAGTTCAATCACTACTAACCAGTGTAATCACATTCTTTGGCAAGAAACATTAATAAATTTGAATAATAATTAGTTTTTTTTGTGCGCACCTCCATAGGGATTCTCATTTTAAGCTCCACAGTTTTACTAAAAACTCATCTCTTCAATGCCTAGTTTACCTCACTCAGCTGTGGGTTGGTCTTCACTTATGGAGTCGCACATCTCTTCCCTTAATTTTACTTTTTTTCTTCTTTTTTAATTTGATTTAATTTAATTCAATTTTTTAAGGATTTAGTTTACCAATAGCAAGGCACTTAGAAACGCCAGTATAAGGCGCAATATAAATGTTATAATTATGATTATTACTATTATTATTACTAGCAAACCAGACTCTTCCCCACATACATAAACTCTGAACACTCACTTGTTGAGATCTAAGCTGCGCCTGGCTAGAGTGTAGAGGGCCGTCAAGTGACCGATGCTGCACACTGGGCCTGTAGGACCCTTCCTAGACCAAGACTTTGGGACTAGGACTACAGCTGGCCAGGCTGGTCCAGGACTAGTAGAAACATCTCCATCACTTCCAACGTCATTTGCATCTGTGCTTGGATCTAGGGCCTGCCAAAAGTAAGATGTAAAGAAGTATTGCTAGAAAATTAAATTGCAAATTGAAACATATATTTTCACTCTCATACTCTGCCCATACACCTCTTTTGGATCTATGCTTAGATCTAAGGTCTGACGAAACTAGAATGGAAAATGAGTCATCTAGGGCCTGTCAAAAGTAAGATGTAAAGCGGTGTTGCTAGAAAGTTGAAACCGTTTGACAAAGCAACTTAAATGTGCATTTCTTTTTCTTCTTCTTCTTCTTCTACATCTGCCTCCTTCAGGGCTGAAGATTCTTGCAGACAGAAATGATTTGATGGTGTGTTGGTAGCTAGGTTCACGTGCTGAGTGCTGGTATATACAGGTGCAAGTAAAAAGTCGCGTCTGGTTTGGCTCTGGCCTTCCGCCAGTCTCAGGCGGAAGGCTATTGAAGATGAGGCATTTATTGTGGAGGAAGGGAGAGTTTTCAATGTTTTCATTTTCACTCTGGAACTCTGCAGAGTTATGAATTCAATTCCCATTCAGATGTCTTATATGCAATAAGATACAACTCATTTGCTCACAAGAATATGGCATTATATGTGTATCCATATCATGGACACGACAAATTTGAAAAGAAGCTACATTTAATATCAAAGCTTTCAAAATGTATTAGCGATATTGTGCTGACCTTTTCCAACAGATATAGAGAATCCATTTCTGCTCCATCCTCCCCCAGATCTCTATAGACAATGGCTACATTGAAGAGGGAGGGTGCTGAGATGATAGAACAGATTGAAAGAGCTTTCCTAAACTGTTGAAGAGCCATGTGATGCTTGCCCTGCAGAAAAAAAAATTACAATGATCGTGTTTCGTTACAGTGTTAACCCATTCCGGACATGAATTATTTTACAACAAATTCAATCACTATTCCTTTCCTAAATTGGCAACACTAAATTTGGTAATTCTCTTTGTAGAACGTTCTAATCAAATGTTATGTTACCATCTTCTCTGTCACAAAAATGTTGCGAAGTTGCATGGAAAATAATGATTTTCAAATGATGTCTGCGTTGCCAATTTCAGGATTTATGACCATTTCATCATTTTTATTTTGTGATAATCAAGCTATTTCTTGATCGATTTTATTCAAACAAACTATGAATATGCTCTAATTTGCAATTGAAAAAATGCATTATGGTAATACTTTTACTGCAGCTTACAGAGTAGTTAAATATCTAAAGCGCCATCTCTCCCAAAACTGATCTACTTAGTATTGGTTTGAAATAAATTTTCATTTTTCCTTCAATAGGCTCAAGGGGGCATATAATGATGCCTTGAGAACGTTACTTCGTGTACCCAGAAGTTCAAGTGCTAGTTTACTGTGTGCAGAATTACACATCCCTGCATGTCAGGCTTTACTGAGTTATTTTATATTTCGATTCATGTGTAGAACAGACACGTCTACAAATTTCATTTTAAAGGCAGTTGTCAATCCTTTGCACAGCATAACTATGTACCATTCGGATCTGAGAAGATTTTTGTTTGACAGCCTACTGAAGTAATGATGTAATTGGCTGATATTTCATATCATTTTGTACAGATTTTTGTTTTTGTAATCTTGTATTCCCTCTTTTATATATCTTCTCATTGTTTATTCAACCATGCATGTGTCTACTATGCTATCTATTGTCAAATTTATTTGTTTATGAACCACTGCCTTGTGCAGATGAGTCTGAAATAAAGTCTTGAATTAAATTGAATTAGACTCACCATGTGTCTGAGGCAGCATCCCATTAGATTGCAGACATGACTTGAGGCACTTTCTTCCTTCATCATCTCTGAGAGTCTTCTAGACGTTTCCAATGCTTCATTAAAGCTTCCAAGGTAGTAGAGACTATAGGCTTGACAAAGTAAATTTATTATAATTTATTAAAATCTATTATGATTTATTATGATTCATTATGATTTATTATAATGTATCATGATTTATTATGAATTATTCCAATTTAATATGATTTGTTATAATTTATTATGATTTATTACAATTTAGTATAATCTATTGTAATCTATTATGGTTCATTATAATTTATTATAAGGATTTATTATAATTCATTACAATTTATTATAATTTATCATAATCTATAACAATTGATTATAATTAATTATAATCTATTATGATTTATTACAATTAATTATGATTCATTATAATTCATTATGATTTTTAAAAATTATGATTTATTCTAATCTATTACAATCAGAGCTGCCAACCTTATGGATTATTCATAAGGCCAGAAAAATAATTGTTTGCTCGGCCTCGAATGCCATTGTTGAAGAAATAGCTTTGGTTGGTCAGAAATTTTTTTTGTTATCTAATTTTCTTCTTTTTTTCAGGGGGAGGGGGGAAGAATAGCAGTACATGTCATTTGAAAAATAATACTTAAATAAGGCCCCATCATTTAAAAAATAATACTTAAATATCAACTATTCATTAGCATTTCAAAATGGCGTTATCTTCATAAATAACATATTGCAGCCAAAACATTTACATTTACTTTACCTTTCATGTATTGGGCTTGATGCTGTAACTGACTAGGCATAGAATGTAGGTCTCTGTTAATGAAATTTACGCATCCACGCCACTTTTTTGCTTTGATCAAAGTGCACATCCTTAGGTATGCCATGATGCCTCTTACTCGCTGAATGCTAGGATCTGAAAAATAAATTAACCCAAGACAGGAATCAACTGCAACAAATTTAATCAATATTCCTCTCCTAAATTGGCAACACTAAAGCTTTTAATTCTCTTTCAAAATATTCCAATTAAAAACAATGTTATCAAATTGAATCTGTATCACCAAAACGCATGTTAAAACAGTAAAAGTTGCCAATATGGGTGAAAATTAAGGATTTTTGAAAGTCTAATGTGTTGCCAATTAAAGGAATTATGACAATTTTAGAAATTATTTTCATTTGTAAAATTCCCTGCAACAAACGGCAAACGTTGGCACCTTAGTAATGGTCAGATTTGGTGTAGATTTTTTTTTCTCTTTCTTCTCATGCATCTGGGATAATTTTCAGAGCTAGTTATGGAGCCAAAACACAAAATGTGTTCTACCAAAAGGGTTAAAGGACTTAATACATGTAGTTATTAATGACAGAGTTTTTACAGGATAAATAATATCACTCAGAAAGAATAGTTACATAAATGAAATGATTTATAGGATGGAGGTAGAAGTTATTTTCTCACCAGAATTCCCTGAAGCATCTGCTTTATCGTGCAAGAAATCTTGTTGGCTGCTGTCTGAGGTCTCCTGAAAAATTAAAATATACAAAGAGAAGATTGAGCAAATCAAAAGATCAATGAAAAATACTGTATAGCTCGGGATAATTTTGTAGTGTTCATTTTTTGCTGTTTGTTAGTCCATTAACATTTTCGAGGGGTATTGAATTCGCGGGTACAATCCATTAAAAAGTGTGATGTCCCGACCTAACTAATAAACATTTTTCAAGAAGTAGAAAGTGATTACTTCTACAAAAGAATGCTCTTAAAAGCCGTCAAATTATACAGAATGATCATATAATCACATTATATTATGGAAATTATGATTAGAAACACAAATATATGTGCGAATGATAACATGGAAAGCGTTATCGTGCCACTTCAAAATGCAATGTAAGAAGTACTGTGCATGTTAACTTTTCGTACAAATTCTCAAGGATTACTTTCGCGGGTCTGAAATTCGCGGTCAGCAATTTTACTGCGAAAAGTGCAATAATAATAGATGCAATTTACATAGCGCACGTATCCACTCTGCTGAGTGCTCAAGGCGCTTTACATTATTATTACCCTGGCTTTAGCCCGGCAGCCATACACGGCGCACTTGGCATTTCAAAGAATAAATATTCCTACCAGGTACCCATTCACCTCACCTGGGTTGAGTGCAGCACAATGTGGATGAATTTCTTGCTGAAGGAAATTGACGTCACGGGTAGGATTCGAACCTACGACCCTCTAGTTGAAAGGCGAGAGTCACGACCACTACACCACGGCGCCTCCACGTACAGTACATGTAGGGGGTGTTGCTACATGTACAAAGTCGCTATCAATTGCAAGTTGCAACTGATCGGCAACGCCAATTAAGATTGTTTCATACAAAAGCAAATAAAAAGGCCTATTTGCAACTGATTTGCAGTTGACTTGCAATCAATTGAAACTTTGTGGCAATACCCCAATAGAAATACATGTACAAGTAGAAACATACAAAACATTACATAGATTAAAATAAATACTACTACCCAAAATTGAATTAATAATATTTGTGAGCCGATGTTATCATTATATCATTTCCTTTTTCACTAAACAAAGGATGTTTTGCTTAGCAAATGTTTTCACATACAGTAATAGTTTTCACTATACAGTAAAGTGTTAAAAATGTTTCCCTAATGTATAAACCTGAAAATGTGTACAGTAAAATCATTCCCTGAATCATCAATTTTCAAAGAGACTGCAATGAAATCAGAAATACTTAGCAGGCCAGTTATAAGTACCTTACCTCTTTTCTCATATCTAGAATCCTCTGTGCATGTATCAACAGGTCCTCAATGGACCTTCCCTGCAACAGACAGCAACACATCCATAAAGCGATGAGTAACAGTAGATGATTACTCAGGTTATTCACAGCTGTAAGTATGGAATAATAATAATAATAATAATAATAATAATAATAATAATAATAATGAATGGCTTTATAGCACTTATCAACTCTATATGAAGAATTCCCTAAGCGCTCTATAATTGCAGCATTATTACCCTGGCTTCAGCAATGCAGCTACATGTATTAGGCGCATAAGCTTTTTCAAGGAATAAATTCCTACCAGGTACCCATTCATCTCCGGCGCTATACAAGAGGCCATCATCATCATCATCATCATCTCACCTGGGTTGAGTGTGGAACAATGTGGCTGAATTTCTTGCTGAAGGAAATTAACACCATGAGTGGGATTCAAACACACAACCCTCTAGTTGGAAGGGGAGAGAAAGAACCACTACACCACGGCGCCTCCATGGAAGATGGGCACAGAGATCCAAATGAGAATAATGATAATAATATGACTTTATATAGTGCATAATAGTTTGAAAAACTCTCTATGAGATTTAAAAATCATCAAAATTTAAATTTGAAAAACAGCAACAGAAAATGATAAAAATCATAAATATTGGACCATTCACAGGGACAGCGGGACCAGGGAGGAGGGGTTGGGTGGCCAGAGGGGCTTCAGAATACCCCTAACACAAGGGTTTTTTCAGTTAATACAGGGAAGCCCATGGGAGTCTGGAAAATCGGTAAAAATTAACACATCCATAAAGAGACCAGAAACAGGAGCTGATTACTCACATTATTCAAAGCTGCTCTCTGGTACAAACTGCCTGTATTTATTCATCATGCCCCCTCTGTATCTCAATTCAATTCTTTCCTCAAAACCTACTTTAAACAGTGAAATGTAGTTGTGGGTTGGTCAGTGGAGGTGCACACCATATCTACATTTATTTACAATTGTAATTGATAGAGGGTGCTGGTGAGACTGCAGCCGCCGCACACTTGTCTATGTTTAATCAATACAAGCCAATGGGAGTGTGTACAATTGGTACTTTAACAGAAGCCAATTCTTTAAAACATTTTACAGGGCCTTACCAGGTCTCAAAAATATTGTTTATACGGGAATGGTGGTGGGAAGGGGCGCGGGGGGGGGGGGGCTTCAACCCAAGGGTCAGAGTTAGGGGGTGCCACGTTTTAGTTCATAAGGGTGCAAAAATTGCTGAGGGAGCATCAAATTTCAGCTAATGAACTCAGCTGTCCACAAAGGGATATGCATATGGAATGCAATTTACATGCTCTTTTTGGGGGGAGGGGGGGCTTGCTGATTCTTCAAGGAGCGGGGGTATAAAATTTCAAGTGGACCAAGCTACCCCCCCCCCTTCAAATCCTGGGTGTGCACATGTACATGTGGTTTTCCACTGTATAAATATAAATATGAAGTCGAAAAAGAGCTTGAGCTTTAGATCCTAGCAGAATCTTAATCATTTATGCAAAATTACAAGAAAATGAAGTGAATGCAAATAGAAAAAACAAAACGGGGGAGAGAAAGAAAGAGCCGGATGTGAGAGGCAGCCAATCACAGAACAAGGAGGGAAGAATAAAGGAACTCCAATACTTGAACACAAGAAAGATGACCAGCTGGAGGAGAGGGTGGGACAAAACAAATATAAATGATTGAATTCTCCTACGTACTTACCAGCTATTTTATCAGAAATTGACTTGAAGATGGTACTGATGTCATCATGATTCTGAGGAGCTTCACCATATTGAAATTGATACACTAGATAGGTAAACACATGGAATAAAAGCAATGAGTGTAAACACTTGTAATATTTGCAAAAAAACAGTGACAATATTGAAAGATGAAAAGCAGATTTTTTAAGATGCACACTATACATCTACAGTACAGGTCAACATTCTTTCTAACACTATAAAGTTCAGAATATGCTCAAGAAACCAGGGATGATCATAATGGAATCACTATTCTAAGTATAATAATTGTTAAATTATAGGATAAAATTTAAAATTCATGCAGAATCAATATCCATATCTGCAGCCAATTTGTGCCTGTAGGTTGCCAATTTAAGGATCCCATGAGGGGTATAAATTTCTAATGGATTGTCGGATTTTGCTCAAATTTTTTCTATCCACTGGGAGCACATCAATTTCTTGATGAAGTTGGCCTTTAAAGTACATTGTTTATATTCTGTTTTGTTTTTTAATCATAGCTAAAAAACTGACTGAGATTTGATATATACAATGATGAAATTATGGTCTACTGTAAATTTTCATATTAAAAGGCAAAGGAAAATACTGGTTGGTTGCACAAGAATAAATAGCATTTGGTAGTTTGGATTTTCTCATTTTTTCTTACTACAGATTGGAGTATATTTTTTATTAGTCCCAAATCTAGCCTCAAACTTGCTAGGATCTGATAAATCTGCCCAAAAGATGTATGCCCCAAGGGGATGTCTATTGGAAAATATTTGACTAATAAAAGACTATTTTCATTATATAAACAAATGAAAAGTAAAGAAAAAGAATAGGGGAACCAACCCCTGTAATTATTGTGCTCCCATTAAATGAGGAAAAATCATATGAACAATCTGTGAAAATTTTAGTAAAATCGGACAACGCGCTCAACAATTACAAATTTTAAAATAACAGAGATATGAAGATCACTGCAGCTGATAGGGAACCGTGTGCTCAGCAACATTGACAGAATGTGGGACGTAATGTCGGACAACTTGTCATTCACTCTGTAATATCCTGTTTTCTTCTTTTTTCGAAAAATTAAAAAAAAAAATTGATTTTCCGCCTGTGTATAACGTTCCTTTTATTTACTTATTGATTGATTATATATTTTGAGAAGAATGATGTTGAATCCCTACTCTAAATTTCACATTTATTTTTACAAATGTTAAGTACACAGCGAATGAGGAATTGTCCAACATGACATCATAGATTCTTACAATGTTGCCGATCGCACAGATCCCTATCTGCAGCAGTGATTTTGAAAATCCATAACATTAGAATGGATTGTCCGGTTTTGCTCATATTTTCAAAGTTTGATCATTTCATTTGTCTTCATTCAATGAGAATATGGCAATCACAGGGGTTGGCTCCCCTTAAATTACCCAGGCAAATTTCAGCGGTCAGTTGGAGGAGGGCAACCAGACAACTTTTTAAATGCTTATCTTGTTTACTTTGTTGGAATATAATGAAAGGAAAATTTAAAAACCTCTCTTCAAGCACTAATTGATGATAGCCTCGCTATCCACTGCAAAAATCTCTGGTCCATATCCGCACGAGCCTTTCAGAAGATGCGTAACGTGATGGCATGATTTCCTCAATTCCTCCTGAAGGTGGGGTCTTGTAAGAGGTAGACCTACAAACATTTATATTAAAAATATATTGTTAGGATGCCCCCATCCATTGTAAAGCATTGGGGATTTTTTAAACAGTAAGTTATGATAAAGAAGTGCTTGCCAAGAAGTGCATGAACTACATCATATCACGTGACACGTTTCCAATTCGCACGACAAGTTATATTCATAGCTATCTTATTCATTGTCTGATCAATTTGCTTCAAAAGAGTCTACCTAAAAATAATAATTTTTGAACAGAGGCAGAAAAAATTGGCAAGCAGAACAAACAAAGTTTGAGGAAAATCGGACAACTAATAACAAAGTTATGAATTTTTAAAGATTTGAAAAAACAAGCAAATCAGTGCAAATTTCCAGGTCTGTTGCCAATTTGATGACGTCACGGGTGCACAACTAACCATTCATCCTATGTATATTTATAGTGCAAAATTCATTCTTTTTACAGAAAGATATATTTGTATTAATGTAAACATGTAAATGAGAGCTACATACAGTATCGATCATGAAGATGACAGTTAAACATATGAGTAAATCATACATTGATGACAATATAATAAATAGTCAGTTGTGCACTTAATATGATGTCATCAGTTGCCAATTTGTCTAAGATATTCAAACATTCATAACTTTCTTATTCGTTGTCCGATTTCACTCAAACCTTTTTTGTTCTGCTCATCAAATTTTTCTGCATCTGTTGAAAATTATTATTTTGGGGTAGACTCTCGTTTTAATCAAAGCAAACTTTTCTGGCGCAGACCATGTCTTTACGATTCATACTTCATAAGTTCAGAGGAGGATGGTTGTTTGGAAACTAAAGATCTATGTGGCTCCAGTATATACGTAAAAAAGAATAGTTTAAAAATCAAAGTTTAATAATAAAATGTGCATACTGATGGCCACGAATAATTAAAGTAAAATTACAAAAGGGATAAGATTGAAATTAAGCGTTATATTTCAAAAGATTTTCATCATTTATAAATTTTCTATTTCTTTTTTTTTGTGTGTGTGTAAACCTTCAGAGTTTTATTTTCTACATGAAGTGTCTGAAAAAGCAAAATTAAAAAACAAAAATTTCCATCCGAATAAATCTATAATTTAAAGAAAATACAGTGAACTCAATAAAAAATGATTAATCGCAAAATAAAGTAAAATGTATTTACAAGTCCTCTTCTCTATGTAATATTATCTATTAACCCTCATACGACAGATTTTCTTTACAGTCATCAAATGCAGTTCTTCAGTCCCAACAAATTCAAATAAAATTAAGAGCATGTATTCTACTTACCCCAACGTTTAATCAAGGTATCATCTTCGAATTCCGTCCTCTTTATCTATAACAAAAAAAAAAGATATATTCAAATAAAAATTGATTTGAAAAATTATCAATTGAAAAAAAATGGTTTAGTAGATTCTAGCCCTCTGTCCCTTCCAACAATACCTTTGAAGCAAATTTGAATAATTATCAGAATCATCATAAAAGAATCTTATTGTTTTGCTCTGCAAGAATCTTCAAGGATGAAGGAGGCAGACCACCACTAAGAAGAAGAAGAGGGAGAAAGCAAAGGATTAATATCATGTCAGGAGGAGGAGAAGGAGGAGGAGGAGGAGTGTGACATGGTTAAAAAAAAAATAGAAGTGAACATGAAAAGGGAAAAAGTGATAGGTCATGAGTCAAGTTTGAAAGCAAACATAAGCAGATAAGGAAGCCTAAACGTTTTCTCTTATTACTCTTCTTAGACTTCAGGCTAAAGTCTAAGTCAGAAGAGTAATAAGAGGAAAAGGGTAACACTAAGAGAAGTAAGATTAAGAAGAGTAATACTAAGAGGGGAAAAGACAGAGAAGAATAGGCAATCGCAAGATGAAAATATTTTCAGAAATCATAAATGATGAAAATCCTACCTGCAAAGAATGTTTTGAATTTGACATTTTGACACCGCCTATCAAAGATGCATCACAGAGCCAGATAATTAAGTCCGATGAGGAGTCTTCAGCTCCGCCAGAGTTCCGGCCGAAACCACTTGCTGGAAACCGCAACATTTTTGGACTCGATTTATTTGGA
>BQKZ01000301.1:37979-50864 GCA_036244855.1 Temnopleurus reevesii
GGGGGGGGGGGGGGGGGGGGGGGGCAAGGATGGTTGTAATTTTTAGAGAGACAGAGAGGTTCGTGTTGATGATCATATGAGGAGCTCGCCGCCCGCCCATGTAGGCTGAAAAAAACAAAACAACAACATCGAGAAAATCCGCGAAGGGTGAATGACGTATCTGTTGTAACGCGTGGCCAATGTGTGCAATACGCAAAAAAAAAGTGCGCATGCATTTATATTCTGTGGCGTAGAAACAATACACCGACGAATGGTCCAGAACATGCGTGGTAAATAAGTCAATATTTCATTATTTACATAAATTTTGCCATTGGTAAAGCTAATTTATCGTTACATATTATTTATTGTACAGTTTGATATTCCTATCCCTATTTTTTGTAATCTACAGGTTGAGATATTGCAATTACAAGCTAACGTCTGTCGACTTTTGCTGAGTGAAAACCTGACTGACTGCTCACCTGCTTCACTAGCTGCACTTATGTGATTCTGAGGGGTGCATGATTTTGTAAAAATCGCATCGATTTCATCTGAAATATAGCATCAACGACTTCGCCGAATTTCTTTCCAGACTCTCTACACCTCGTCGTGTTTATGTCTTTTTGCAATTCAAACAGTAAGTTTAGCAAAATACTGGAAATTCAATGATTTTCGATGCAAAATTATAACCTTTTTAAAATTTAAGACGGCTTCACTAAGTGAGTCAGAATGCTCAATCTAAAGCCAAGGCCAAGGGTGTGTAGACCGGGGATGTTGATCACACATTTCAGTTTAACTTAAGGCTTGGTATGTTGCCCAACAATCTTGTATTGAATGAAAGCTGAAAAATCAACGAGCAGATGAAAAAATTAAAAGTTTGAAGCAAATCGAACAACGAATAAAAAAGTTAAATAGGGCCTATTTCAACGTTACTAACACAAGTCATGGCATTGAGAGTCGTTTGTCACGCTAATTTGCCACGATGGGTCGTGTAATATGACATATTTTACAACCCCCCTTTTTTCTATTTTTAACACGAAAAGAAAAGCTTTGTCGTCAATCTATACATGGGTACAAATACTTTGTTAATTCAAGTTTCAACATTGGCTTACCGCTTAGTTTTAAAGTTTGAAAAAGATAAAAAATTCCTGAAGTAAAGCAGATCCCTAATTTCCTAAAAACAACAAGTTTCACATGGTAAGTTTACCGACAGAAAGTGCATGGCATGCATTCAGTAATTTATGAAAACTGCTGTTCAGGCATCATTTGAAATGTTTTTAACATTCTTATTGTCAGATTTACATCAAATTTTTGTATCTGTTCGTCTGATTTTTCTGCTTTAAATCAAAGTAAGATCTTTCTCGGCAGACCCATTCTTAAAATTGGCATGCACTAATCAAATTTATGGCAATTGTAGGTGGCATTCTCGTGAAATAGTCTGCCTCACCATAGACTGGATTCCATTTCATCATTGGGGGAGGGGGATGGGACTTTACGAAAAATTAGTACAATCCTTAAACTGGCTATTTGAAGAAAATCACGATATCTATGTTAATCTTGGATATTTTTCTCAAAATCTCATTTAGTTGATTTATCCAAAATTCCAAATGCATTTTTTTCATACCATTTAAGAGATAAATTTTAAAAAATAAATCAAAGGATAGATAAATAATGAATTTGTTCTGAAATTTTTTCCTTTTTTTCGTATGACATGGCCAGTCAGATACAGATCTTCCACTTTTGAGGCAAGCTTTTTACTGATTGAGCCGATATAAGGGGAGAAAGTTGACTTTGCCTAAGTCTATTCTATTGGGGCAGGAGTTGTATTTGTCATCTGAGGGGTAAAAAATGAGCCAAGTCATATAGAAGCGCAACTCTTTATTAAGTTAACAGTTAATTGCACATGATTAACGAGTCATTTTAACTAGGGGCTTCTTTGTGACTGGTGCATTAACGCTAATCAGGCCTACCTTTTTAGGCTGTTATGTCTGAGGGGGGTGGATTCCCCCCTTCAGATCTCGGCCATAGAACGCATAATCGCAACGAAAATGATACTTGTGGCGTACTCTACCAGAATGTATGGTTGATTTTTCATAAAAATTGGTGAAATAATTAAATATGCTAATTTATGCATAAAATAAGTTTTGGGCTCTCTCTAATTGAGCTGAAATTTTTTTCTGAATATTCCTTTTAGCATTCTCTACAAATGTTTTGAAAAAAAAAATTCATTATTTAAATTATTTTGTTATGTATTTCATTGTTTTTATGAATTTCTTATGTATTTCCTTGTTTTTTGAGCTTTTGTTTTTGTTGGTTTTTTCAACTGATATTTGTTGCAGATTTTTTTTGAGGCATAATGATGCAAACATGAATTGATTTGAGCCATTAAAAGTCAAATTATTCAAGTGTTTATGATATTTTACAAAAAACACAATTTGCAAAAAACACAATTTGCATTGACTTTGTACACAAAAGCAAGTATTTTAGCAATTTTGGGGCCGACAAATTTTTTTCAAATGGTCGTGGTACAAAAACGGTATATACGGGCGTGGCGAATTTGGTCTCAAAATTTGCGCGATACTTGGAAGATAAAAGTCATGACAGGTCACAAATTTTTTTATGTGCATTAGGGAGATATTTTGCGAAATGTTGAGGGGGGGGGGGGTTTGGATTCCAACCCCCCCCCCCCTCGGCCTAATTCGGGTTAATAGAAAGAGGACCTGAAAAGAGAATACACTTATTGAATTATGTCGGGTCAAATTTTGGTAAGTTTGATTTTATGTTGCCAATCTAATCATCAGAAAGACTTATTTTTTATCTCCCGTAAACTCTGTTCCTATATGAGTTAACAGGCCAGTCAATTTTGTCCGGTTACATTGTAAATCTTGTACAAAATTGCCATTGTACTTATATTCCTCTACCTTCTCCCAACTACTTTGCAGAACCATTGTCGGTGAGATTCACCTGGGCCCAGTGCCAGCGGCATCCATATAGAATACAAAAGCAACCCCCAGACAGTTGCATGTCTTCACAGGCTCCAAACTACATACGTCCTTCACATCTTCGCTGTTCGAGGCGGACCAATAAAAACTTTATCGTTCACAAAAAGTGCAGTAGTAGAAGAGTACCAAGATGTCTCTCAATGTCAACCGAGCCGTCACTGACCAGTTCTATCGCTACAAGATGCCACGTCTCCTAGCCAAGGTATAGAAGTGAATCTTGCCTGAGAAGTATCTGAGAATAGCAACAGTTATCTCGCACTATCCCTGTTAGAATATTGGACATATTTCAATCCAATGTTTCAAAAAAATGTGTGAGGCCAAAAAAATTGTGGTTTATCATCACAATTTGAAAAAAAGGCATTTTTTTTTTCTGCCTAAACTAGCATAATATTAATGAGTGGATTAAAAGCGCTAGCACCAAGAATATTCCCTTACTTAATGTATTAAATCTTATACTTGCACTGTCTCATGTCATGGTTAGATACTTTCTTAAATGTGGGGTCTAAATGTGGGGTCATGAGATCAAATGTCAAAAGTAATAGGTCACTCATAATGCATAAAAGGGCATACCCATCACATTAAAGTACTTATGACATAATTCTGATTGCATGATACAAGTGTAAGTGTGTGATATAATTGTGATTGCTGATGGTGGAGGCAAAAATATTGACTGCGCACGGTCGGAAATTCATCAATACAATATTGAATTAGAATTTTTGTTTTGCACATAGGTTGAGGGAAGTGGCAATGGCATCAAAACTGTTATTACCAATATGGTGGAGATTGGCAAGTCCTTGTGTAGACCACCTACGTGTAAGTATACTGAAAGCCTTCATAATGGTTTTATTTTCACCAATTTCACAGTGTCAGTCTGTCGCGAATATGTTTACATTGGATAATGAATTATTGAAAATACACACTGGACTTTGTGCTTATTAACTAGGCAAACAATGTCTAGCTAGATGGATTTAAATTTACATCTGATGCATGGTGTTTTTTAAAGACAGCCTGGAATAATTCAAGAATTTTTGTTATGATGGTAAAATGTTAAGTATGTAATTTATATTTTTGAGAAATGTTTGATTAGAAAATATTGTTTTTAATTCTCTTTGCATGTAGGTAGAATTACATGTACACTTTGAGTATGTGCAGTAAGTGTTCTCAGGATATTAAGAAGCAGTCAGTGTGTAGCATACGTGTAGGAGCTGTACAAATCCCAATCATACATGTACCATATTTTACCTTCATTACATATAGCTTTCTGTTGAGGCATATGATTACCAGCAACAATACTGCATCTTAAATTCACCAAATATAGTTTTTATTTCAAAGTAATTTTTATTACGGTGTACTGGCAGCAGTATTTTGTCATTATAGTTGGGGTTTTTAAATGCTTGCTTAATAATTTGCATTTATCTTATGAATTCATTTCGCCCTTGTTATGAAGGCTCTTGCCTTGAAATAATGTTTGGAAGGTATATTGAATTGAATTCTTTGAATTTCATATTGTACTAATTTAGTCATTAATTCCATTATTTGAATCAAATGTATTTTGCCTTTTCTTTTTTTTCAGATCCAACAAAGTTTTTTGGCTGTGAGCTTGGCGCCCAAACCCAGTTTGATTTTAAGAATAACCGCTTCATTGTAAATGGCTCGCATGATGCCAACAGGCTTCAGGATTTGCTAGATCACTTCATCAAGAAGTAAGTGCTTTGCGAAGAATGTGAAAACCCTGAGACCTATCTGGTAAGATAAAATGAAATATGATAAATTCTTGAAATAGTTTATTTTTAAGAGATTTTGCTTGAAAGTGGCAAATAATGACAAATCAATGGCACTTTTAAATGCGCATGGACTGTACTTCCAACATATTGCATTTGAAACAATGAATGCGATTTGGTTGGACCAATCAACTTCAACTTGCAATTAATTGCAGCTTTCTAGAAACACTCCCTTAGATTAGCTTATCATACCAGTAAAGAAATAGGGACCATAAATTGTTGTTACCCCTTTCCTTCCTGCCCCCTTGAGACATCACAATCGCAGTATAATTATTTTTGTCTGTGATCCTACCCAAAAGTGCTGGGCCATAATCTTGACTTATTTTTAATATTGGATACAGATAGTGAAGAGAGGGAACATTGGTCAGCGGTGCAGGGCATGCGGTCACGTGGGTATAGTGGACCTACGTCACAAGCTGAGTACGTTCATCATCAAGAACCCACCGGAGCATGACCCAAGGATCGCTGGCTCCTCCAAGACGGCACGCAAGGACAGAAAGTCCACTCAGGCCAAACAGCAGAACGGAGAGGGCGATGCCTGCCAAGATGAAGAAGCAAATGCTGTGAGTTGAGAGAAGTTTGCCCATCTTTTTTGCCTGACATCCATTTTAGATGTGGAGAACCCCTTTTTTTATCGTGATGCAGAAGGGATGCCATAATGACAAATCCAGGCTGCTGCTGTTGCTGCTTATATTATTTATATTGATGATGATCATGATCATGATCATGATCATGATGGTGATGGTGATGTTGATGTTGATGGTGATGGTGATGGTGATGGTGATGGTGGTGGTGATGGTGGTGGTGATGGTGATGGTGATGGTGATGTTATTGGTGATGATGATGTAGATGGTAATGACTATGCTGATGAAAATGATGATATTAGTGATGATGATGACAATTATGATGATGGTGACAATTAATCAATATTTTCAATGATTGTTTTTTTTTCTCTCAGGAGGATGATGATGATGAAGAATGGTCTGTTGATACCAGTGAGGAGGCAATCAGAGAGAGGATGGGTGACCTCAGCAGTGGTGCCAAGGGTTTAACCCTGAATGATGATCTGGAAAAGACAGGTCAAGAGAGGCTGGATATTTTCTACAAGTTTGTGAAGGTAAAGCTCCCAGTGTTGACTGAACATTGTTTTTGGAGGTCATCCATTTATCAAGCTTGGCAGTGGTCTATATGGAGACATATTTTCAAAAATTTCAGCTTTGATTTGATTTGTAATTAAAAGAATTTTAGGAATTACAACTTCAGAACCATAAAACTCTTAACCTTAACTCATCCTTACATGTATGCAAAATCATGATATGATTTCTGTCTCGAATGGGTTTCAATTGCAGTCAAAGAAGGCAAACGATGGTCTGACTCAGGCAGGATGTGACAAGGAGCTGCTGGTGGAAGCTGAACGTCTGGACGTGAAGGACAAAGGTACTCTGGTCCTGGCTGAACTGCTCCTGGACGAACAGGTTCTGAAGAAGCTCAAACAGTTCCGTCGCCATTTCATGAGGGTAAGATTGATTCCTCCATTGTATCACCATCTAATATGTACTGATGTTTGTAGATTAGGTTTGGTTGTAATGGTCAAAGGAACGTTGGTCCTGGCTGAACTGCTCCTAGATGAACAGGTTCTGAAGAAGCCCAAACAGTTCCGACGTCATTTCATTAGGGTAAGATTGATTTCTACATTGTACCACCGTCTAATGGCTCAGACTTGATCCGATAAGGAATTGACATTCGTAGATAATGGTCTGGATGCCATGGTCAGAAGAACTATAGTGCTGGGAGACATGGTACTGGGTGAACAGGTTCTGAGGGAGCTCAAACAGTACCGACTTCATTTCATGAGGGCAAGATTGATATCTTCATTGTATAGCATATTACTGTCCAATGACTATATATATATACTTTGTCACCAAAGTTACAGTCATTTTCAAGGGCTCCGAACAAAGCAATAACATGTCTATGAATTTTGTTATGTTTCGATTCCTTACTGAGGATCACAAAGGTCAGAAATATTCTTAGGTCATCATGAACAACTGATACCTTATCATGCCAACACTCTTGTCAACAAAGTTCCGGTCATTCTGGAGACAGTCTACATCCTTGATATTGACTTTGTTATGATTTTTGTTTTGTTTCAGTTCCTGAATGAGAATCCCAAAGGTCAGAAGTATTTCCTCGGTGGTCTGGAGCAACTAATCTCTCTTCATGCCAAGACTCTTGTCACCAAAGTTCCTGTCATTCTGAAGACAGTCTATGACCTGGACCTAGTCGATGAAGAAGTCATCCTTGGTTGGGCTGCGAAGGTAAAGGGCTGTTTTTGTAATCCTTATAATATACCCTCACTTTCCATATCACTTCATAGTCCCATGTAGACAGGGAATAAGGCAATGTACACGAATGAATGCACATTGGCATATCCATGCTCTGAATTGAAACTTACAGCCATAGATTTTAATACCCCATATCATAAATAAAAAAAAATAATTTAGAGGATAAAAAATTTGTAAAAAGTATATGCTAAAGGGCATGTTTGTGATATAATATTCTTGTTCTGTTTAAACCTGAAAAACAATGTAATCCAAAATGTGTGATAAGAATACCCTTGAAAAGAACTGGGCAGAGCTTGAGAAGAAAGATGAGTAAGACAGCATTCCAGGTAGATTCAATTAACCTGTCATCGGTTGAAGAAACATGAGCTATGAGAGAACCTCTGCTCAAGAAGATACAAGTGGTGAAGAAAAGAAGGAACCATCGTACAAGTGTCTTCTAAAAAGCAACACCGTCAAAACAACACCGCCTCACATCCATAACTACATCCTATGCCGCCCCACAAGCCAACTTCTTCGCAACATTCCGACCTTCTACAGCCTGTTGCTTCATCGCGCGCATCCATCCACAGCCCATTTTGTCTCTCAGTTACAATGTCCAAGGATCTCGACACTCATTCCCTGCCACAACCCACGGATGTCTTGCTGCTCATGAACTCTCCACACCTATGTCAAGTTTTCCCGCCAATTCCTTTGAACTCTACTTTCCTTTAATGCAATCAGAAGTATTCCTCCGAATTATCTGCTGATCCCATGGCCTCATCTCCACTACTTATTGTTCATCCCATTCTACACTTCTGCGTTTGCCGTTTATGTCTTCCTCAACCAAGGTTCTCTTATCGCTCATGTTTTGTTCACCTGAGGATGAGCTAGCTAAATCTACTCGGAACATCATGTTTTCATATTTCTTCTTGAGCTCTGCTCAGTCCTTTGTAGAACAATTTCTTGAATGATACCCCTACACACCACATCATGCAATCACAAACCAAGGTCGAATGTTAACTACACCATGCAAGTTTTAGATTTCTCATAAAATACCCTTGTTCCATTGCAGCCGTCCAAGAAGTATGTGACGAAAGAGATGATGCAGCAGATTCATGCTAAAGCAGCTCCATTCATCACATGGCTCAAGGAGGCAGAAGAGGAGGATTCCAGCGAGGATGAGGTTGTGGTAAGTACATCATTAAAATCAAATTAGTTGTGGTATAAATATCAAGCATGAGTATATTATGGGCAGAAGGGATAAAGGAATTGGACAAAATACACAACCTCTATTCAATCCTTTACAATAGCTACATGCACACCAAATGGATTAGTTTCACTTTTAATTCTATGACCAGATGCAACACATGTTCAATATCTTGCCACAGATTAAGAAGGAAGAAATTTATAATGTGAGAATGGAGCTATTGTAAATAATTGAATGGAAATTGTTTACTTTGTCAAATTCCTTAAACGCTTGAATGCTTGTAATCACCAATTTTGACTGCAAATCCTAATTATATTTGTGTGTTTTTCCAGGTTGCTTTCAGCAAGCGAGGAGGTGAAGGGCTCAAAGTTGAGAGTGCAGAACCGGCCAAGGCCCCTGCTGCCCAACCAGCTGAACCTGCCGCAAAGGAAGAAGACGACATCGACATCGATGACATCTAGACATCCTTGTAAAGTTTACCACACTGTCTCTCACACATCACATGTAGATTTGTTTCATTCTTTCAGGCTTCTACTGAAAAAAATGAATAATGTGCTGTGATAGTTATGTTATTAAGTATTTTTCAAATGAAATTCTATTTCAGTTAAATGTTGCAGAAAGATTTATTATTATGGCATAAAACCAGACATTGAATATGTATGGCTATTTCATGCTGAAAATGTTTGTCTTCTTCATATTAAGAAATATAATTCATATTGACAGTGTGTCAATGTGTCATTCTTCGATGTTTTTGCATTTGTAGAATGGATATTCTATAGATTTAATTCATTTTAGCCACCATTACAATCAAAATATAATACAAGTGCATTTTCAAGAACACCATTGTCGCTGTTGACCTTATCATAAGACCATATTTTCTTAAAGGTAGCATGATGTGCTTGCTTGAATCTTATTGCAGAAAAAAAAGTTTGTGATGAAGTCTTCTGTACCTTATTTGTCAATCTGCAAGTGGCAACAGACAAATATTACATGCATATATATCAGTTTTATTGAAGCACTGGTGACATTGTAGTTACAATTTTTGTGATCGTATCGAATTGTTCAGTTTATGATATGAGAAAGTTAGATTATTAATTTCTTTTATTCATATTCCATTTCACAGTTTTTTTAACTGAAATTCACTATTTTCCAAGGCTATATTTTGTGAGCCTATTATTGTAACATATATTGAAAATATTACAGCTTTTGATAAGGCATTGTTCAGCTTTATGTGAGTGCATTAAATAGCATCATGACCATGTTATAGCGAGGATACTTTCTTTTGTGATATAAGTATACTATGAATAACTTCAGCAGCAGTTATTATAAACAGTACATTGATATAATTCCATAGTAAAAATAATTTGGATGATTTGTCAAGATTAATATGCACCATATGTATTTATACCCAAAACCTCTTAAATACCCACAAAACACATACATTGGTAACTTGTGTTTAATGCTTGTGAATTCATTGTTTTACATATTTGGGAGTGCTAAACTGCACATTTAGGATTCCTTCCTCATGTGTGCTCATCAAAGAAAAGACATTTCCAGAATTGTTTCATTTTGTGCAAACTTGTATCACTGTGGAATACAAGGTGAGATCGTTGTGTTCCTGATTGAGTATTGTCAAATGCATGCTGCTCATGTGCATTATTAAAGTGCAGAAAAGCTTGTGTCATACTGGCTATGTGACGTATGTTACAAAATTTATTTCCTACTTGAACAGGCATAGTGAGAAAAGGTGTGTGATGGGGACAGACAGAAATATTGAGGGGCATAGAAAATAGACTTAGTGGCAGATGGTTAGACGGACATAGAAAAGAGAGAAACTCCCATAGTGAGAGTGAGTGTTGGAGAGGGGGTCAGACAGAAGTGTGAGTGTGGGAGGGGAGATATGGACATTCTGAAGGGGTGAGAGATTGGCGTTCTGAGAGGGGATGTGGGACCAGGAGAGATGGACATTAGATAGAGGGGGTGTGGAAGATTGGAGACATACATTGTGATAGAGGATGTGGGAGGGGCATACATGGTTACAGAGGAAAAGGAGAGAGGTAGACATTGTGGGAGATGGTTTGGGGATGCCAGACATTGTGATAGAGGACATGGGAGGGGGAGAGGCAGACTAACGGGTGATGTTCAAAAGTTGCAATTGATGAAGACTTGCATTTGATCGGAACTCGCCAATCAAAATCACTGTTTCATTCGCGTCTTCCTAAATGCATGTATCTTGCATGAATGAAAATGCAGTACAATTTGCCAAGTTGCAGTTGATTATCAGTTGATTTTGAACAACACCCCCTTAGTGAGATGGTGTGGGAGGGGGAGATGGGGACATGATGGTAGAGTGTGCTGAAGGGGGGGGGGGGGCGCAGATATAGTCAGATAATCGTGATGTGAGAAGGGGGAGGCATAGTGAGAGGGGTGTGGGAGGGGGATATATACACAATGGGAGAGAGTGTGGAATGAGGAGATACGTACGCAGGGATGGACGAGGGGATAGGCCCTAGTCCAGTAGAGGCTCGGAAGCAACACGACTCTTTGTCAATTCACAGTTAACTGGCCCAGAACAAAGAGTCGTGTTGAATCGTGTTGCTTCCAAGGGCCCTACGTGACCTGGGCTATAGATCCGACATAGTAAGAGAGGGTGTGGGATCGGGAGAGATTGACATTTTGAGAGAAGGTGTGGGAGAGGGGGAGAAGAGGAGAAGTGGGATGTAGGAGGAGAGAAACACATTGTAATAGGGGTTCTTTGAGGGGCAGAGTGTTGGAGGGGATACATCTTGAACTGGGATGGGAGTGATAGACAAAGTGAATACAGGTGTAGAAGGGGGTGGACAGAAATTGTAAGAGGATGTGGGAGGAGGAGAGACATACGAGAGGGTATGGGAGGGGGAGACAGAGTATGAGGGTATGGGAGGGGAGACGGACTATATTGAACTTGATGGGGGCGGCAGACACAGCGAGAAAGTGTGGAAGGGGTGTAGGATCAGCATATTGGGGTCAAAGAGGCAGACAAGATTAGTGTGGGTGTGTCCCTGTAAAGGGACGAGACAGGCATAATGATGATTAATAGCAGGGTATAGGAGAGGAAACACAAACAGAATTGACCCTCGAGAAGTTTTGGGGTGAGACATGAATGCGTGATAGAACCTAAGTAATGAGTAGTATTTTTTTTTCTAGAATCATGAATGTTTTAAACAATCTCACGCCAGCCGGAATAAAGGTACACAATTTATTCAATTTTTAGATTAAGTTTATTTTGCACATAGTGAATTAGAATGGGCATTTCATTTTTAGTTGTAAGTAAATGATTGATATAAATGTAAAATTCTAAACCAAACCTATCAGACGGAACTAAAATGAGCTTAGTTTCATTTGCTCCTCCCCTACCTTACTTTACAATAAATAACGGAATTCCAATTTTTAGTTTAACTGGGAATTATCTGCGAGATACAATAAAGTATAATATATTTTGGCTTGTAATGTGAATTTTTGCTGTGAATTCAATTTTACCTATTAAAGAAAGTATTTTGAAAGCATTTTCTCCAATTTCCCTGTAAATGGAATATTAAACAATTTACCGTTAATTTTCCCTTTGAACACCAAAGACATATGGGGAGATGCCAAATCTTTTTTTTTTTTGGGGGGGGGGGGGATGAGAATAAAGTATTATTCCCCCCCCCCAAAAAAAAACCCCACTATTTGAAATATACATGATAAGGAAAATCATTATACAACATGTGATGTTCGTGAGTTTGTAAAGATAAGGCGAGAGAGAAATTGAGTTTTAAGGCTTGTATCATTCAGATTTGAATGTCTCCACCTAAGTGGTATCGGAATAGATAAAATGTAGTGAGAAATAAAAACAGATAAGACAGGAATGGCAAAAGTTTGTCGAAGTCGAAAATATTGAAGAGCGACCTCTTTCAGAGAGTGTTGGCAATGCACACACCCATTCATAATGCGATCACGTACATTTCCAATACACCGGCAAATTTCTACACGCAACCTATGCAGATTGTATTGAAAACAGAAGACAGATGTGATGAATTTGCGACCGAAAATGTAAAATATCTTCGTTATTCTATTACTTTGCCACCATGCCTGACGAAACATGAAAGAGAAGAACCAAGAAAGTGAGTAAAGTAAAATAATTATCTTTGATTAATGACTGAATACAGCTCAAGAAGTTATATTTATTAGATCATTTTGGCGACCGCTTCTTCTTATCACGATCACGAGCTGCCCTGTTTTTCTCATGCACAAATCATATGGCCATGTATGGTGACATGATTTTTTGTTTCTTTTATAAACTATGGTAAGCTTTATGATGTGATGAGTTGTTGAATAAGCTTTAAATATAATGCTGCATAAGTCTGGTACATTAGCAATCATTAGGAATTACATTAATATGATGTGCTGCAAATACAAATACAGTCTAACAATTATTGAATTAACATCAGTTTGGGTGCAGTGATTGAGTGAGCTCCTCATTTGTCTTTGTGACTGTCATGACTGTGTGAGTGAGAGTGCTTAGACGAAATAAGGTCTCTGTGAACTTAAGTGAAAGGTCATGGGAGGTCCAAAGTCTG
>BQKZ01000301.1:51741-70048 GCA_036244855.1 Temnopleurus reevesii
CCTCAACACCAAAATTGAAGTCTGTCGTTGCTGGGGTTGACCTCTCAAGATTCTGACGTATTTCCGGTAGTTAGTGTTGGTTGCTGGTGTTGAATGTTGTCTGCTGAACCGAGGGTCACGGTCGGTGTTGACGATTCACGTGCAATTTCCCCATTCTTCAACACCAACCCCTGGCCTAGGGATTGGGAAAATTGCGACTTCAAGTTCGGTTTCGATGTTGGTGGTGGTGTTGAAATAATTTTCGATTTGCAGAATAGGAGCAGTGTTGCTTCAACAACTCCTGACATCACTTTACAGTGAAATTTGCTTGAAATAAAAACTAAAACCCCATGGTACAGTACTCTTTGTTGGGAGGCAATATTTTTCATTCTGAATTTTAAAAAGAATTACACAATTTGTACGATTTAAAGTCAGTGCGTCATGATCGACATGACTTCCGGTTGCGAGTGCGCTCAGACTGGTGTTGCGTATTGGCAACAACGATATTTGAAAATTTCCTTGCTTATGCACCTTGCCAAGGTCAGACCCACGGAACACTTTGTACGAATTTCCGATTCGTGTTGTCGTCGCTTGTAACTTTAATTCCTCCTCTCTTCAGCTTCCATTTTTCTAAAAATGTGCGAAACGCATACGTATGAGATAGCCGAGCTGCGAACTAGCGAAATATAACTTGATCGCTGGCTATTCTTCGCCAATCTTCTTAATCAAAATGGCCGAGGCAAGGCCATTCTCTGAACATCATGTCGCCCCGTCTTTAAAATACATTAATTTGAGAATTTTGAACCAAAAATTATTTTATCGTCTACCTTTTCCCCGAGGCTTTGTGCGAGCACGTATGACGTCACACGGTGATTGGGTTGGTGTTCAGCGATCGATATGGCAATCGTATCGCTTCTGTAAATTCACCAACAGTGTTGGATCTCGGTTTACAAGCTTTTTTGCTATCTCAACACCAACGCTAACACCAAACACTGTACTTGAAGTCACCCAATGTATACTGATGAATCCACATACAGAACACTTTAAAATTTCAAAGTCAATAACTTTGTTAACATATTTCAGCTATATGTATGAACAATCATGAACATGTTTTTAGATCTCACCATCATTCCAAACATTTCATATTTGCCGCAATTGCTGCACTTTAGCATGTGCATTTTTCTGTAGGTATGCGATTTCAATGCGCCTTTGGTATTAACATGCTGTCCGGAAATTGGATTTTCACTATAAGTTTTGATTTTGTACTCCCAAAGATTTGGCATTCTTCTCAATCTCTGCATCTGAATCACTTTACATGCAGTTGGAGAGTTTCAGGAGAAACACTTCGTTTCTCTCAGCACGCCAGCTTGCAGAAGAGTGTCTGGTCACGTAGAATGATGATGATATCTCATCATTTTTGGGTGAAAATCGACATCAATATCAATAATAATAATAATAGATGCAATTTATATAGCGCACGTATCCACTCTGCTGAGTGCTTTACATTATTATTACCCTGGCTTTAGCCCGGCAGCCATTCACGGCGCACTTGGCATTTCAAAGAATAAATATTCCTGCCATATGTATGACATCATCATACATATTCCCAGGTCTTGAATCAATGCCTTACTGGACTTGTCACTGGCCCTTGTTTAAAAGGAAAAGTTGGAATCTAAGGCCTGAGATGTAATCAGAATTCTTGATTAACTGTAATCACTATTACTATCACTATCACCATAAAAGCCCCTAACAATGGATATAGCTCAGTGACCCCACTTTAATCCCATTTTCATTGGGTTTATAGTGATAACGGGTAAGCCGATTTTTGTGACCTGTCTTTGCCAATTTGTTTAGATTACTGTGTATTCTGAATGTGTAATTGTCGGTGTCTCCAGCAATAGTTGATCAAATTTGTTCGAAAATTGTTTGAACATTCTGTGATGTTCACATCCAGGAGATCTTTAGAGGCTTTATTTTATTGAAAAGAAAAATATCTTGGTTAGTCTAGATGTACATGTACTTGTACTTTTAGAGTGAAAATGAAATTGGTTAAATCATGAACCTAAATGCATAGAATTCATAATAATCATTTTTTCATTACATTATTTCACAGGGTTTTGTGTCACCTCTAAATCCTTAAAAAACTAGAGAATTCACAGAAAAGGGTGAATCATCAAATAATTTTCAATTGCTTTAATTGTGAATAATACATGGCATTACATGTGGTACAGTATTTCTCTTAGGGTACCCAATAAACTGATATTAGACCATGAAAAGTTTGAAAATGAAATTCACTGAATGCAACATCTACATGTACATGTACATAAAGTTATGAGTGTATAAATCCCCATGATAATATCTTATTTCTGAAAATGTATTCAAATGTAAATAGATGGGTCTGATATCTGTTTATAAAGCCATAAGAATTCTCTTAATAATGAAAGAGTAGACAAGAGTACACTCTGTAGTATTTTACAAGACTGCTACTTGTACAATGAATCTGTTGAAAATTTATTCCCAGATGCTACCCGCCCCATTGAATTCCGTATCTGCAATGTAATTGAACTTCAGAAAAAATTGTCAGTATGATATTATTTCAATGTAAACGGACTTGGTGTTTATTTATAGAGCCGTAAAAAAACTCCCACCGGTGGAAGAGTGAACAATAGTATTGTGGGAGAATGCCATTTGTGCAATGAACCAAAGGGGAGTCAATATGTTCACAGTTAATTTTGCAGTATGGAAACGGTATTCCAACGGAGGTCATAGTATACAATGTGCTGTGATTGTATGCTGTTGAGTGTGAACTTCACTTAATTCAAAATCTGATGGTCCAAGCTCACTTGTTTATGTGTGTGGTGATGCCTGTCGACTCTGATTTCAAGAATATGCTCCTTTTTTTCTTTCTAAATTTTGTTATCCATCCAAGCAAGCATGGGCCAGAGGAGGATTGTTTCAACCTCAAACCAACTGAAACACAGCAATGCGAAAGAATTGTTCCACGAGCAATTCCCAAATACATGTAGGAAAGATTAAATGAAGACTGCCTCTCATGTCGTGTTCTTTTGTAGTATTTCAATATAAAATGTTTTACAATACAAATACTTTAGACTTAAACAAGTAGAAAACATACATGAACAATGGAACGGATAGTTCTACTACCGATTTTACATGTACTTCAAATTGCCATTGCTATTGTGAAGCAGCATGCAAACCTTTACTGCTGCTTAAACACAGAGAAACCTTTCCCTCTTTAAATACTAATTTCTTGAAATAAATTACAGTTGTATGTACAGCATAATTCTTCTTTGACATGTCACATCATGCATGTGCACATGCCTTTTGAAAATCAGACAGTACATTTTTATATGTAAATACTCTTTAACTGTATTCATGACATATGGAAATTTTATTCAGTAATGACGTTTTGTGAAAGCAAAATCAAAAGGACAAATGTATGTGTTATGAAGAAGAAAACAAGACTGATTCCAAGTAATGAAGGGAGAAAGTGCTGGAATTTCTCCAGAGGAACTATTCATTATGCACACTCTTGAAATTGACTGAAAGCTGCATTGTGTTGTATAGGGCTAAGTAGTGGAAAGCTTGAATTTAATTTGGAAAACAGCCTGGAGGCATGGCTGATATTTGAGTCATGTTGCTGGAGAGTGCAGAGCAGTCTTTCTCTGGGACTGAATTCAATTCCATTAATGCCAGTTCTGTGAGGGGGAAAGGAGGTGCATATCGATTTCCAAAGTTCATCTTTAAAAAGTCTTTGAACTGTGAGAAAGAACAAAACATTGGATCTGAATGTTTGAAATTTAAAAGAAAAAGAAAGATCTCTACTGTTTTATAAGAAACAATAATTTTTCCTGCTTGGGAGATGTAAATGTTCATTCGAGTAAAGAGATGCATAATCAGAAAGGTTAATTCTTTTTAAAGGTGAAAAGAGAGAGAGACAAATAATCACAAATTTAAGTGTCCAGAGTTAGAGAGATGAAGTAGAAGTATCATATATATATTGCAAAAAGAATTATCTTTAAAGACTGACTCAAGGCCAGAAAGATCATGTGTTAATTAAATCAGAAAAATTAGATTAACCGATTAGATGAAAATTGAACCATATCAAACAATAGAGAAGAAAGTTTTGAACATTTCATTGATATAACTCAGCAGTGATATTTCATGCAAATTGACAAGATGTGGTCACTTGTTGTACATGCATGTCATGCACTTTTTCTGCCAGTACATTTAGTTTATTATATTTTATTGTTCTAAAGCTTCATTTTCCTGGCCCAGAACCAGGCAAAATTTTAGAAAAATCACATTTGAACTTTTTTCATTAATTTAAAATGTTATTGTGTAAAATTAGTAAATGTCAACAGGTCTGACACAGACTTCAAATCATTTTTCCTTTTGAACATTTTTCTTACATTCTACATCAAATGAGTTTGTACAACAATCATATGTACATTTCAATAAAATCGACAGCAAAAATATATTTCTGAAATATTCAAATTTAATGTGAGTCACTTGATCACCCTCCCACCTTTCACTGATTTATTGAGCTAGAATATCTAGATCAAGATTCGCATCCACATTATTTTGCGATATCTGTGTGTGAATGGCCAGGGTAGGGGGAGGGGGGCTGATATGAAGAAAGGTTTCAAGTAGAATTAGTATTGAATACCTTTTCTGCTATTCTATTTGTATTATTGATCTAAGAATCGTAGGAAGTGATATCCCTTAGTGCTTCATAGTGAAGCGAAAATCAGTAGCATCAGGCTCATGCATATTCACGAGGTTCTGGAGGGTTTTTGATGCTCAACATCTCTCCGCATCTCTCATCTCGTTGCCACTACTGGGGATGCGGAGGATGATCATTGCAAATTCAGAATCGGAAAAGAGGCACTCTGATTCAGAGAGCGAGCAGCGTGCATGTGGAGGTTGATTTCGTGACGGTGTCCTCACACGCCACACACATTCTCACACTATTATGTTGGCTTATGCGTACTCACATGCATGTAAACACACACGTAGCACCACTACTGCAATGCACTCCAACACACACCAGTAATTCATGCACACGCAATTAATGCACACTCTGTGTGAGGGCACGGTGAGAGGAGAGAGGCAGAAGGAGAGTTGTTTCAGGAGGAGTTCGGGCTGGCATCACTTGTTCCCCTAGAAGTCACATTATTCAGCATCCCTCTACTCGTAGATGAAAATAGATATGTTGTAACCATTCCAATTTAGGAGAGTCTACAATATGGGATTTCATAGTGTGTAGAAGCTTGTTAGACTCCAATGGATTTGTACCTAGTTTTTGTGTTATGAAAGAGAACAAATAAAATACTGTATGAAGATGTATCCAGGAACAGGAAATTAAATGGAATTATGTAGGAAGGTAAGAATTGTGTTTCTGGCAATTAACATTGTATCATAAAATATTGTCATTAAAAATCTGTTTACGTTTCATTTGTGATTTTCATGGATGTGCATTTCATGCTCTCAAATGCATAGGGGTTTAGAGTGCAGGACGGGGTGAGGCCTCCCCTCAGTTATATAATTTTTACATGTGAAGTGCGATGGAGAACTCTTTTTTTCCATCAACTGTGTGTACTCTGAGCAGAAAGGATTAAGGAATTTGAGCAAATAAACAACTTTATACCAGTAACCACCATTAGCTTCATTAACACAAAAGAAAGTAGCTCCTTTATTCATTGTGTGATGCGTGTTTGATATTTCTCTGCAGAATAAGAGAGAAGGAATTTTTTTTTTTTTGTGTGTGTGTATCTAGCTATTGTGAATGCTTAAATGAAGTTGTTTACTTTGTGCAAATCATTTGTCCCTTCTGCTCACAGTAAGGAAAATAAGTTGGTTTGGATCTCGTCCAATGACATTAAAAATTAATTGGTTTGTTGGAAAAAGTTTTCCTTTTTATTATTTTTTGTTTTATTTGTCAAGCCCAATTCGCAAAGTGTATGTGAAGAAGGAAACCGCAAAAACAAAACAAAACAATTGTACATGATTTTTCAGTTTCAATTTCATGTTTACCTAGAAAATTACAGTGATTTTTTTTCAATTTTAGTGAAGAGAAAAAAAAGTTGACAAATTCAGGTCGTACCATTTTCAGAGGGTCAGTGGATGAGGGGCATTCATTTTTTTTTGTTTCAGGCAACACTGAAGATGCCAACAAGATTTGTATATAGGCCTACCTTACTTTAATTTTAGCCTCTTTTGATTCTTCAGTTGGTACTATAAAGATCGACTTGTAAAGGTCTCTGCGAATGCCGAACATCATCATACCAAAAATACATCGCACCTGTCTTGATGGAAAACAATCAATTGTCCAGTACAATGGATTATTTCTGATCCTTATTTACCAGAATTTTTTGGGGGGGTTCAAGGTGGCACAATGTTTTTTCTATCAACATGTATGGAGTTTGTTACCCTTTATCCAAACGTAACTGACTCTCTCTCTCTCTCTTTCTCTCTAAAATGTCTGAAAAGGGTTTAAATGCAAAAATTTCATCCATATTGGGAATTAACTTCAAAATGGCAATGCAAGGTTTTACATATCATTAACATTTCCAGTACAGAGAACATGCATTGTATATCAGCATCAGATGTTGTCTTGTTCTGTCATACCTCAAAATTTTATCCTGGGAGCTGGGGTATTTGAGAGAATCTTTAGCAAAGCTTTGAGGATCACATTCCCAGGTTTGTATGGAATTTGATCCTCTTGTTGGTTTAGACTTTAGAATCTGGTGGCTTTGATGAAATACTACAGTATGTGATGCATATTGATGCAAAGAAAAACCTTAACCCTTCCAGAGCTAAATGTTCATTGTAGTTGTTTTATAGTACCAAAGGAGCTGAGAGAATTTCAGACCTGGTTGGTATAGTATACAATGTAAATTTATCTGCAACGTGAACAGAATGGGATTATGGGTTAAATTTTCAATAGATCTGATCTTACATGTAGAAATCAATAAGGGGTTATTACCATTTTGAGTACTAACATTATTGAAAATGGCACAAATTAAATAATCTGAGGATAGAACCTTAAAAATTGAAAAGGAGCGATTACAATTTTAGAGTAACCAGCCCCATATTTGACAACTGACTTTTCGACAACTCAATAAATCTATGGAAGACTTCCCTATTATTAAATGACATCTGATTTTTAAACAAATTGTATACATTGTATTACATGAAATCATCAAAAAATAATGTTATCCAACATGATAAGGATTACTATTAGATTAAGAAGCTAGAAGCAAATAAACGTCTCATTCACAATCAACACTCGGAGCCTAAATTTGCGTTAGGCTCTGTACCTGGCTTTTTGGATGCGTACTCTTCATGTCCATGTCCTTTACATGTATTTTTTAACCTTTGTACAAGTTGTATTTTGATTTATCTTCTGAAATGTATGAATTGTATTTTAAATTGATATTTCAAAACACAAATAGGGATGTGTAGGGGAGTTGGGTTGGTGTATACTGCCAAGTAGCAAATTAGTATTAGTAAAAGAACCTTTTGTTTTACAGGCAGTATAGACAACAGTGAATCCACTGTGCTTATACACTGTACATAATCTTTCAATGCACTTCTGTGACCTTGCATTGAAGCTGGGAATAGATTAAATCTCTAATGAGATAATGGATCATCATAGACCACGTTGATTACACTAATCTTTGACCACACTCTACATGTACCTCCTGCTGTTTGTTACCTGCACAATGGCCATATGTATTGACAGCAGGTAGAAGGGATTATTTACATATTGTCACTTTGCAAAAGTAGTGTTCACTCTAGTAGGGTACATAAGTAGAGCCGAAACTTCAAGGTTTCAGAAACTATGAGAGTTTTACGGAAGCTTCTACGTGCAGCGCAAAGGCAAGTTGATACAATTCGCTTTCTCGTTCTACACAAGATGCCATTGCGAGTAAGTTCAAGTTGCCATATATTTCTTTGTTTACAAGTGGCCTCTCCCCTTTTTTCGACCAAAAAAAAAAGCGCTTTGGTTTACAACTTGCTGTCACGCTGCACATATAAGCTTCCGTATGACTGTCATAGTTTCTGAAACAATTTTTTTTTACTTTCGGTGGGAACCTAAAGTATTCTATTGAAGTGGGGGGGGGGGGTAATTATTCTTGATGTATGGTCTACTATAAATTCAGCACAATGCGTCCCCCATTTGAATAGAATCTGTCTTTTTCCCACATGAGTGCAGGTAGATATTCAACATCCCCTTATAACTTTGTGCTACAGGTGACATTAGGCATATGGACATGAGTGCCATTATCGCTAATTGATCACTTCATACATGTATATGAATATAGAATACTACCGTAGAGGAATATGACCTGTGCGTCAAGTGTATAAATTCCAACACACTCACGACTCATGTACATCATACACATGCTTCAATAGAATGTATTTGAGGATGTTTCATTATACATACAATACATGCACAAAGGGAGATATCATGTGACACAATGAAATAGGCAAAGTTTGGCAGATAATTTCGGTTGACAAATAAACAGTTATCGTATGAAGTTTGAAAAGTTCAAACTTGACTCTTTGAGTCCTATCAACACAAAATGCATGTCATACATGTAGCTAAATAAGTATTTTCAAACTGAAATGGTTTAGGGAAAATATTTAGATGAAAATTATTGTAATTGTGAAATTATTTGTACATTATTATAAAGTATTACACATCAAATGCCCTTTATTGGACCAGATGTAGGCCTAAGTGTAAGAAACATTGTGCTGTGCCCAATCTGTGAGTACTCACCTTTGTGTTCGAGCACACAGCTTCATTTCTTGTCAATTATTCATGGTTAATGAAATCTTGTCATTAAAATTTTGATCCTAAGAGTACATTGCACATGGATATATGAAGCAGATAATGATTAAGTTTTAACCAGAATTCAATTTCATAGTACCTAAAGACAGTATAAATTGCTTTTGTATTCTGCTTGTACATGTATACTGTACATGTAGTATACTATGGGGACCACTTTTGTGAAACAGTGTGCTTCATTCATACTTGTATGCCAGCATGTCAAGCCAGATGTGACAATTGATCAAGGGGTGATAATTGACCAATTTCCAGAACTTCAATGATCACTCGTAGGACGTTACCCATGATCTAATTCTAGCCTTGTCGGCTCACTTCAAATGGCTGAAGTTTTTTGAGACCTTGATCGATGATCTTGGGTTTCATTTAGGAAGGAAGCATGTTTCCTTCAAAGGATTGTTAGAAGCTACCAGAATGATCATGATGTAAACATTAAAATGACAATTTTGAGACTTTAGCAACTACAAACACCAGAAGCAACATTTGAGCTCCAGTCACATAGGACCTGGAAGCAACACGATTCAACACTACTCTTTTTTCGGAGGCAGTTAACTGTAGATTTAATATAGAGTCGTGTTCAATTGTGTAGCTTCAGGGCTTCTATGTGACTGGGGCTCTAGGTTCATCGATGGATATATGTAGTGTGTTAATCCAAGTCTTGTTATAGTACATGTAATTGTTGCTTGCGATTTCCTGTTATAGGAGTTAAACAATTTGTCAAAAGTTCAGTGAAAGTTTGACCTAATTTTGTCCATAACAGATATTCCAGATCATGAACTACATGCATTTTGACTTATCTCTTTGATGATCTGTACAAACAGTAACACTGCACCAATCCTGAAAGTGAATATTTTTAGATAACCATTTGAATTAGTGGTATTAAGTTAATTTCCCCCATTTCTCTCAATTCGTCTCTTCCATGTGCAGAAAATCCAAGATACACCTTCAGCTAGTGTGAGAGTGAGACGGTCATTCCTACGAGGTGATTTTGATCTAACGCTCCGTGTCGGTTGCAGATAAATAGAGGCATCTAGCAGAGTAAACCAGTCGGGGCTTTCTCCCCATCTTCCCCTCTCCCCAACCAACTCCCCCTCCTTGTCTCGCCTACTGGAAGTTCTCCCACGCTCATCCCTTTTCCCCCACATCACCAACGACCGCATCATCACTTCCGCCGTACCACCACTACCAGTATCATCATGTCTGGGTCGAAGCCCTCCACCCCCAACAACAACAGCGGAGGAGGCGGAGGAGGGGGGCAGAACCTATCCCAGGAGCAGATCATCACGGGAACGCGGGAGGTGATCAAGGGTCTGGAGCAGCTTAAGAACGAACATAATGACATCCTTAACAGCCTCTACCAGAGCCTCAAGATGCTCAAGAAGGACCAACCAGGAGATTCTAACCTGGTGGAGGAGAAGACCGATATCATCGAGAAGTCCCTTGAGAGTCTCGAGCTTGGTCTGGGTGAGGCTAAGGTAAGATCTACATTTTACTATTTCGTTTGAGGTTCGAACTGCTGATCAGATAGACTTTATTGCTTTGATGTTCTCAGAAACTAGTTTTTAAAAACTGGCATAATGTTACACTTTCATCATCCTATTTGTTGGTTAAAAATCATTTAACTGACTTTATAAAGCGTACAGTTATGTACAAGTTACATTTTGTAGATTCAATCTAGGCTGAGCGGAATAAATGTGTTTACATTATCTAAGCCATGTTTTTTTATAGTTTGTGACAGTCAAGTTTATTCGATAGGCAGTGGTAACCGACTTAAATTGATAAACCAGTCAGTCTTTAGGATATTGCAAAATGTCATGCTCGATTGGAAAAAAAATTGAGATCGATTGCAAATTAAATCATGCAATGAAATTGATTGCAAAATATATGTTGTCATTGGATCACAAGCAATGTGTCGAAAAGGGTGGGCATGCTTTGGTTTTTGGATTAGCGAGTGCTTACAATCAACGTTTTTAAGTCATTCACCTCTTTCTTGCAGCACTTTACACACTGCATATTGTGCTCAATTTCAGTATGATCTCCATAATCCTTTGCCTATTTTATTTTCCTCTGAATCCAAAAAGATGAAATGAGAATGTAAAATGATTTAGGAGGAAATAAAGAGAAAGAAAACAGATGAAAGTAGAAGAGAGTATTTGATTGAGCACATGAATCATGCTGCACTGTGAGTAAAAACTTAATGGGGAACTTCACCCAGACATTGATGCACTCTCAGTGGATGAAGAAAAATACAATGATCAAACTGAAAATTTGAGCAAAATCCAACAATCCATTCAAAAGTTATGAATTTTCAATGTTTTGATTTAAACCCCTCATGGGCTCCTTAAATTGGCAATGTACAGGCACAAAATGGCTGCCAACATGGAGAACTCTCCATTTGCTTTCTTCACAGAATTTTACATTTTGTTCTTTTTTCGAGACAATTAGACAATATATCAACAAAATTAATTCGGAAATGCATGCAGAAACAAAATGTCCATAACATACTCGAAGAGAAAAGTACAATTTTGTCTACTTTTCTAGAAAAACAATAAAATGTGAAATTCTGTGTACAAAGTGAATGGAGAGTTCTCCATGTTGGCAGCCATTTTGTGCCCGTACGTTGCCAATTTGAGAAGCTCATGAGGGGTGCAAACCAAAACTTTGAAGATTCAGAACAGATTGACCATTGTATTTTTCTTCATCCATTGAGCGCACATCAATGTCTGGGTGAAGTTCCCCTTTAATGGCTTACAACTATCAGATAGAGCAGGTACATGTATGTAAATTAAAACTATAAAGAAAAAATCTTGAATGTATCATTCAATGAGTCATACTAAACTCCTTGCCATGTGCAAACTGTACATTCATGTACAGTGAAGTATTGGTATAGGATTGCACATGCCGTGTACTTGATACAGGCATACATGTACAACTACATGTAACGGTAGTTGTTCAGTATGCCCTGAAATTTAATTGACATGAACTTCAGATTTCAATATATATAAATTCATGAAAATTCTTGAAACAAAAGCAATAACATTGACTAATCTCAGTAGAATAAAAACATCCCTTTATAAACAAGAAAACAGTACATGTAAACCTACATAGTTATTGAGTAGTAGTACTCTGAAATTTAATTGACATGAACTTGATATGAATTCATGGAAATTCTTGTAACAAGAGCAATAAAGCCGACCTGATCCCAACACACATGTACATGTAGAATGGGCCCTTTATAACAAGAAAAATAAATCTAATAAAGCGTGAAATTGTGCATACATTGAAGAGGAATAATGAAATCAGAAGATATTGGTATTGATTTGAGCGACCTCCATAAACAGTGTCAGATGGTGCCAGCATGGCCTAGTCGTGTGGCGGCCGAGATAATAGCCACGAGGCACTGAACCTACCACAGGGGTATTCAGTCTTGTACTCAATCAATATCCATACACAATGAAAGCTGTCATAGCACATACGTCTAATATATATGCTCTGATTATATGCTAATTTAGTGTATGTACTATGGAATATTGAAAATGTCCTTTTCAATCCATCACACATTTAATGGTATAATAAGATCCACTGTAGTAGCATTTTAAATCAACCAGTACGCTTATAATTTTGAAAAAAAATTATATTTCATTAAACTAAATTTTATATTCAACTACATGTACACTACATAGGTACTCTACATGTACTTTGTAAAATGTTTCTGTAAAGTACATGTGTACGTGTACCTACAAACACTGTGTAGGCCTTCTGTGATAAATGCATGAAGGGTACATGTATGTACATAGAGTGCAGATTGCAGTATCCCATTTTTATTAGCTTTTGATTTCATTAATTTGTTATTAGCTTAGAGCTAGTGCTGAAGTCCATTCCTTATTAGAATAGACAAAATCATCATTGCCTCCCTTGACCTACTGCGTTACATGTAGTCTAAAGAGGTCACTCAGTTCTGGTAATCAAATTGACAAAGAATTATTGCCTATTGTACACAAGAAATTTGTCAAACTTTTGCAAAACTTTTTAGAAAATTGTGAGTATGGAAACATAATTCACTATACTACAAACTGACAAATATCAGGATATGACCAGTTTTCTAGCATTTTAGATTTTTAGTCTGTCATAGGTTTTTTTTATCAGACTTATTTGTCAATTGCAGTTTTGAGAATTCACTTCCATAATTTCTCTCTTTGACAGAAGTATTCATTTTCCATTCATTGTGTTCATTACATTTGATCAGAACATACTTAAGTAGATACATTCGTTGATTGGAAATGGTCATGTTGGAGACATTGGATTGGAATAAGGTAAAATATTTTAATAAAACATAAGCAACTTGGACTGATTGTACGCGATAACTTTAATAGATATCAAAAGCCAACAAATCAAAGATAAGGCATAGCATTTTCAGCATTAATTCCTAAAAACTATGATGAATAATTATCTCTAGACTGATTTAGATTTGATCCGTACCTGTACAAATACTGTAGCCGTGTAGGTCAAAGTTGTTTCATATAATGGTGGAAATGTACAGTACTACATGTAGAGAAGATGTAATTATAGTAGATCTAATATTGCTTATCAGTCTAAGGGGGTGTTGCTCAAAAGTTGCAATTGATCACAAGTTGCACTTGATCGGAACGCGCCAATCAAAATCATTGTTTCATGCGCGTCTTGTTAAATGCGCACGCCACGTGCAAATGAAAATGCGCGATACAATTGGCAAAGTTGCAGTTGATTTGCAGTTGATTTTGAGCAACACCCCCTAACTGGCACATTCCCTGCAAAAGCAATCAACATGTTGTGATATGTCCATGACAATTATGATCAAGAATCAAATATTGCCTAATGGCCATCCTGCTTTTTCTAAATGTCCATTTTTAAGGATTATTTCTATTGAATGTGCAGTGTTAAGCTCCCAACCAAAAGCAATACAAAGGTTTATCTCTGATTTGTCTAATCTGTTTTTAGAGAGAATGATGCATTGGTAATTGAATACACTGAAACATACATACAAATACATGTATGTACATCCCAAATGGGAAACCCACTCTGAATTCGGTGCATTCCATGTCATGCCTGAGTGGAGAAAACGTAGATCATTGCATTGCTCAGTCACTCCCCCTAATAGAAAGTAGGAAGTGTTTGTTTACAATACATGTAAATTTCACTGCACATAAAATAATTAAAATATGATCTATTTGTCATTGCATCAAGAAGTTCATTATTTCTTAATGTACATTGTAGGCATACATGTATGTGGTACATGTGCATGTCTGTCACAATCTAATATAATGTAAATGTATTTCCAATGAAATTACCATTCCTATTTAAATGTTCTCTATCCTTAAAATCTATTTTCTGAATGAATTATTATTGCATGAATAAGAATTTGTAAGCATCTGGTATGTTTACTCAGTGCACAAATCCAATTGATTGTTCAAGGTTGACAAGAAGCAATTTGGATATTTTTCATAGAGTATATTCATTGGGAATAATACACAAAGTATACAAAGTATAGTATGATACAGTTGCTATTTTGATATCTTTAAAAATGTATTTTGTATTTAAAAGATCTAATGGTTTTTGTGGTAATTGCATCAATGTGCTATCTTGATAGGATTTGATGTTTTTCATCCAAGCTGTTGGAGATCTAATCTGTCGCTTCAACTAATTCTGTTTCCATGGTGATGTATTATAATCTTCACCAGTTGAGGTTTTTGCTAAAAATAGATAATTTATTTTGCCAAATTATTCATAGTCTTATAAATGTATTTTTAATGGATCATTTGGTAATGTATTTAATTATGTATCCAGTGATCTTTGCATGATAGTCTATGATGAATGATGAAAAGTGTGGAACTGATGAAAAATAAGTTTGGGAGGGGCACTTGATCCTAATATTTCTTTTTTTTTTCAATCAAAGTTAATTTTAGGGAATTTTAGTGAATAGTAGTGATGAGAGAAAATTGATTTGAGTGTATAGAGAGTTAAGAGGGATAAATTCATATTGTAAATTCCAGTAAAGTATGGCAGAAAATTGAGTAAAATCAATAAAAGAAATACATTTTTGTTGCTATTTAACGGTTTTCCCCCCTAAACTGTGCCCCATCTGTATGACTCATCCCATGGAATCATCTCATGAGGACACACGATCGTGATGATGCTCTCCTCTCTCATCAGAGATGCGGGAAGAACTAGGAGGAGGACGATGGTTACGTCAGTGCAAACGTCAGTCCACCTGCTTGTGCGCATGCCCCGTGGCGTCAGTCGGTTGGTCGGTGGAAAGTAACCTCAGCTAGATGAGGTTGATGAGGAGGCCCCTTTCGCGATGTTTTCCTCTCTTGAATTTCTTAATTCCTCCTGGTGGTTGAAATTGGATAAGGAAAAATACTCCTGTTGCTTTCCTTTTTAATCTGAAAAAACAGTCATTGTTGAACAGAGTTGCTACTTTCTGTAACTTACATGTTTTGATAGTGAATAGGCCTATATAGTTCTATGGATCAAGTTTTTATTTTGTTCCAAGCAGGTTAAAGAACCTGCTTCATACTTATCTATTTTGATATAGAAAATAAATTTGAATAAAAAACACACAATTTAACAAAACAAACCCTGAACCACATGCAAACCTGTATGTATGTCAGATTTGATTTAGCAGACAATGTTCAATGAATCATTTTTTAAAATTTTGTTTCATTGATTTCATCTACAAAAGTATATTTCTTTTTAGGATGTTATAGATTAACTTCGATGTGATGGGAAGTATATGTCCGTGCATGAGTTGAAGTCTGTTTATAGCTATTCATTATTTTACCATCATTTTACGGCAGTTTGCACTGTATGTGTTGCTTTCTACTTTCTACTGCTATGCAATTTATAGTGACTTTTTGAGTTCAAAGGCAAAGCAACATTAAGAAAAGGAAAAGCTAGTTAATTTTAGTATCTTTCTGTTTTTGTGTGATAACTCAATGTAACCATATCAACACAGTGTTCAGTCAAAGTACTCTCACCACGTTTCCATGTCAACGTCTAATGCAATTAATATGTTTACAACTTTGCAAGCACGAGAGCAACACGACCTACAAGTACATAGAAAGTTAACCTGCCATTTTAATAGACAAGGCAGTTGTTAAAGTGCATTTTTTTTGTCAAGAAAATTGTTCTACATTTTAACACATACATGGACATATCAGGCAAATATTGAACATGCTTATAAAAAAAACTAGCTTGACTCATTTTTCATGAATATGACATTGAATAAGAGTGAAAAATCTTACCCAAAATGTTAAACTAATATTTTTGTTGATTATATCCAATTTACTTTAGATATTTTATACGAGATGAGAAAAAAATAGCAAAGTGCCTCAATAGCAATAGACAATTTATTTCAGTCAATTCTAACCACCCACAGACAAAAAAAGGATTTTCTCTCTTTGCTTGCTTTCAAGACAAGCTTTCAAAAGCTCATTATAATAATGGTTTAACGATAATTTAACTAGATTTAACTACTTTGGTGCCATCTGACCAAAGTAAGTCTACATCTTCAGTAGATGTATTAAATAAATCAAATCATTTCATCTCCATGGTGGAATTGTTGTAACTCTCCCAAACAGTACCATCTGTTCCTGATAATTTTTGACATGGTGGTATGAATCAAACATCAGCAATGTCAAACATATTATGCATGCTTGCAAGGTCTTCAGCAGAATAGAGGTATTTATTGGATTCCGTTTAAAGCATACAACTTTGATTCACTATGAAAAAAAATTGACTTACATGTATGAAGAAAGAAGTGCATTGAGTTTTTTTTAATAATGGTGTAATGTAAAAAGTTGATTAGGAACATAGTAGGAAGCCCTTAAGATGAAATTTGTAGATAATCCATTAATTTTTATTTATTCATTATTTATTTATTGCACTATAACTTCCATTCTAAGACTTTCACTCATATTAATTATAATGATAATGATGTAGAATAAAAGTTTAGATCACAATTGAGAACTTGGAAGAATTGGTTTACATTGTAGGCATACATAAAATATGAGAAAGAAAAGAAAGCAAAAAATACCCAAAGCAAACAAAAAATAACAACCAAAAATAGGCAACTGGTACATCACCATGATGACAATAGGCCAGTCTACTAATAGACTCAAATGTATGCATGATTCTTGCTGGCGAACATAATTAGTTGGTATCGCTATAGATTAGTCACATTTGGACTACAATACTAGGAATCCAGTTTGCATACTTAAGTTGTCAGGAACAACCTTTGTGTACTGAGTGTGAATAAAATTTGCAGCCTAAAACTTGACTTTCCAAGATTCTTGTGTTATGTTGACAAGTACATAATGTTGGAACTTATCACCAATCAATTAAGCACAAAGATTGGGCATGATACAGTAGGTGCATTTATAGATATTCCAATAATAATTCTTCTATTCAGGCCTCGAACTAATGGACCGTGCGTTAAAAATTCAAAACAGCAGTTAACCCCTCGTTGACCAATAGCGCAAGAGTCTCTCTCAGTGCATATTCCGCATGGTGTGGCAGTGTATTAAAGTGTGCACTGTATGTGTTCTTATGTTTTGTGTGTGTGTGTGGTACCGTAATACGCTAGGAGTATCGCGATACCGTTGGTGTCAAGATGAATTATGATAGAATAGATTTTTATTTGAATTAAATATTCTGGACAACATTCGACCAAAATACTTCATAGAGGTTATTATTTTGGAATATCTGAGGTACACAACAAGTTGTGAGCATAACCGTAATGCGTGCAAATGTAGTTTTCTACCTTTAAAGATATATTGCTGAATGCAAGTCAGACAAAAAAATTAACGCAACTCCAATTTCAACCAATCAGGAATGCGTATTTAGGACTTGAGCCTAATATTATGAGTTGATTGTAAAAGCATCTTTTAATTACAAGCCGCTGGTCTGAACTTGTCACAAAACCACCAGTATGAGTCATTATTTTCTGATGATAACCACCTGTAGAATGAGTCTACATCAAGAGTAGATCATGAACATGAATCATACACAACCTTCCCAAATTGGTCAGCTATCTAATTAAGTTCATGACGCTGTACCATTACACATGTGGCTGTAAAAGGGAAGGTATAATAATTTAAGTAGGCATATTTTAGGCATAATTTATTTCAATATTTGTCCAAACTGTGACTTCTCATAACAAAAGTGACTGGAAATACAGTATACTTCACATTATGATATATAGTCTGTAATATTCAAGGGGTGATATCAAAACATTTCTCAGGTGGTTTATGGGTCTGTTCACAAAGTTGGGATCCTTTTTGTGACAATTTATCATAACTTTAAAAATAAGGCTTATCTAAAGTTAAGCATTTGATGTGATACTTGTGTTACCTTCATGAAGCACTTAAAGAACACAAGACCTTTTGTTTTCTGATACTTTTCAAATAATATTAGAAA
>BQKZ01000301.1:70134-131528 GCA_036244855.1 Temnopleurus reevesii
GCCCAGCACAGTGGAAATAATAACTTTGAAAATTCATAACTTTTGAACGGATTATCCAATTTTGCTCAATTTTTCACAGTTTGTTCATCTGAATTTTCTTCATTTACTGACAGTACATTATTGTCTGGGTGTAATTCCCCTTTAAGTTCATGACACTGTGCCATTACACATGTGGTAGTAAAATGGAAGGTATGATAATTTAAGTAGGCATATTTCAGGCATAATTTATTTCAATATTTGTCCAAACTGTGACTTCTCATAAAAAAAAGTGGCTGGAAATCAGTATACTGTACATTAAGATATAGTCTGTAATATTCAAGGGGGATATCAATACACTTCTCAAGTGTTGTATGTAGTCCGAAAAGCATTCAAATGTGAGCCATTTTTGTATTTCATGAAACATTTGTGTGATGAATTTAGGTTTAAATTGCTTTCGTTGTTTTGATAAATAAAATTCACTTTTTTAATATACTACAGGCAATCATTCTAACTCTGCCCATTTGTGAATTTGCATTGTGCATGCTGTACTACATGTAGCTGTGGTGTTACATGTAGTACAAGTATCTCACACAACACTAGGCAATAAAGTATAAGGAAATCTTCTATTTGAAAATTAGTAGGAGCTCCTGTAGTTCTTGTATACCTCCCCTGGTAAAAGCTGGCCTTTTAAAATCCTCTCCAAAGTGCAACCCACCCCATCTGTTGCTCTCTAATTCTATCGCAATATCCAAAGACAGGGGAATTGAATTTTTGAACGGAAAATCTCTCTGAAATTGCTCGAAAGAGGTGAAGAGTTAATTGTCCCTTTTTCGCAGAGATGGAGGCACCATCGAAAGAGACAAGAAATGCTCCAAACAAATTTCCAGTCGGCCCTGTCTTAGGGGGTGTTGCTCAAAATCAACTGCAGATCAATTGCAACTTTACAAATTGTAACGCGCACTTTCATTCGCGCGCGATATCCGCATTTGATAAGACGCGCATGAAACAATGATTTTGATTGGCGCGTTCCGATCAACTGCAACTTGCGATCAATTCCAACTTTTGAGCAACACCCCCTAAGAGTCTTTCATTATCAGGTGCACAGTTTATACCCATGACCAGCATTAAAATTGTGCCATGAAGGTAATATAAACTTTGCGCTTTCTGCATTGCGCATACTGCACACACATTAAGTACGATTGAATGAATTTGATGAATTTTTCATTTGAAGATGAGACATCTAGACAAATAAAGACTTTGAAACTAAATGCTCTTTTCACAAGGTATTATATTTGTTTTCAAGTGTACAATACTTTAATTTATGCACTTATATACCCTGATGGAAACGTGTATATAGACACAATAAAAATGTTTTTGAGTTAAAATCCAAATAATAAAATGATAAAGTTTGTGACCAAAGTAGAGTTTGCTACCACAGGGCGCAAAATATGCACAACATTTGAATTACAGTGCGTTTATTCAATACATTACTCTAGCTTTCCCAGGTATTGTTTTGTTTAATTTCATGAAAATTAATCAACTTTAAACTCTGTTCCAATAGAAAATATTTCAAAGTCATCAATTACACAAATAATTTTAATTGATATATTTTTTAGATAATTCAGAACCAATTTACTTTCATGAGGAAATGGGTGTTCTTGTTTTTTTTTCTACGTGTTCTTCCAATTTCATGCATTTGGCTGGTTGGTGAATAACATTCTTTACCGACTAATGCTTTGGCCTATATGTCCTTTCTCACAATGAGATGCTAAAACACTCCTTCAAGTGTGCTCATCAGTCATTCAGCAGAACATGTTGGCATGGAGACAGACAGATGGAAGGGTTTCGGTCTAAAACCCTGTCTTATGCTGGCTGCTGGAGAGCATTCGTCGTAGGAGCCAGCAACATTCATCAACATTGAATGTTTTGGAGATTCTCCATTTGCTAAGGGAAATCTTCATTAAGTTGTTCCTTTTTAAAAATTGTTGGTCTGGTTGTGTAGGTCAGCTCAATTAAGGCCCCCCCCCCCAAACTTTCAAAGAAAAATAATCACTGTAAAATTATAGGAAAATAGAAATATAACATGAAAAATCATTTTCAGTAAAACTACAAGTCGTTTTCAGACGTCATCCAAACAACTTTTTGTGCCTCATCTGTTGGTAGAAACATACTTTATGCTCATGATGATACACTTTTTCCGTCATCCTTCTCTCTCTTTTTTTTGCATTATATTTTATCTGATTAAATCTCTACATTCTATGAAATTCACCCAGAGCTTTAAAAATCATTATCTTGATCCACTTATTAAATATAAATATTACAGCAATAGGTCTGCATTTACATGTACAGATACGTTGTATTGCACCTTACTTGGTTTTCCTCTTAAAGTTTCATGCCTACAACAATCTGAAACAGTATAGAAGAGTTTATTCAGCAAATTGTGACCATTAAATCCTATTAATGATGAGATTAGAGAATAGACCTATGACATTTTTACTTCTCACTCTTGTCTATCAGAGCATCGTCAGTTATTTGCTCAAATTAAAGATTCACACCCAGGTATATGCCAGCATGCTCCCTCTGTCTCCAGTCCTAATGGTGATATTACAGTTAAAGACGAGGGGTGTTTCACAAAGAGACGAGACGAGATGGGATGATGGGTGTTTCACAAAGCCATCCTACTACATGTGCATGTCATGTCAAGTTGGATTTGCCATGTTCCGTACTTATCTCAAGAATGAAATGTGCTGTTCCTAAACCCATTCTTGGAATACTCCCTATTCAAAGCAGGGAGTGTGGTAGGTTTCACAAAATCTAAAGATTATCAAGTTTCTCAACATCTTGTTGACTTTTTTGTTGGAGAAATTTCACACGCTTTTATGGGATGTCTATAAACTTGTTGCTATGATGGTTCCTTGCAATGTCTCTGATATTGGCAACAGAGTCTGACCGAGGTCTTACAAAACCACTACACTCCCATTGACTTCCCTATCTTCTCGTCCTTTTCGATAGAATGTGATGAATGAAAAACGATGGGTTCGGGCAATGTCTCTGCAATAAATCTGGGAAAATTTTTACAAAACCACAAGTTATTACCCCAATTGATTTCATGTTTTAATGGGTTGTATTCAAACTTGACGCTATGAAGGGTTCATGCAATTCCCCCTTTTGCCATTCAGTCTCATGCTGTTGACACAAGAGGGAGTGTCAATGGACAGAAGGAGATGAGAGGATGCAGAGGGTAAGATAAAGTAAATAGCTGAAAATGAGAAAGTAGAAAGGGTGACAGTGACAAAGAAGAAAAATATCAAATTGCGTTTGTTTCTTTGCTAGAATTCAATGATTATTAAAAACATATCATTGCAGCCAGGAGGCTGAATTGTGACATATCATATATATACAATTACAAAAGGGTAAAATAACATTGAAATAAGAGTAAATAGCTAAAAATATGAAAATACAAAGGATAGTAGCGAGGAAAAGGGAAAAAATTGTTTTTGTTTGTTGCAACAGCTTTTATCTTTAATAATGGGTGTTTATACAGTGATCTTACATCTGTTTGAATTACTATTCATAAAAAAGGGTAAGCTAGGATTAAATAGCTGAAAAGTGTGAATGGTAACAGAGAGGCAAAAAGAGAAATATCAAATAGTTTTTTTTTTCTTTACGTGTGGTTGAATTACAAGTACCGTAAAGTTATTTTCCTATTTTAAGAGGGATTATTGGATCACAGTTGATTATTTTGTTTGTTTTCATTATCAGCTTGGTTGTTTAATGGTTGTTGGAATTTAATGACAGGAATATAGTTATAGAAAATTCTTAAAAATCACATTCATCCAGGACAGAGTTTCTCTATTCAGATGGTATCCTTATTCCAGCAAAGCTTACGTAGATTGAATATCAATCACATAGCTAATCGCACACAGACAGCCCAAATTATATTATAATGGATTAATGCACAAGCATCTGGTAGCATTAAAAGACATTCATAAGAATCTAGATGTACGATGATGATGAGCGTGATAAAGCAAGAGCATCAAACTGAGCAAAGACTTCCTAAGAATCCCTTTAAGGCCTGCTAAGAATACACAACACAACCTGTATTACAACCTCTTACAGGGGTATATTTACTGCTATTTTCTCTTTAGGGGATTAGCCTCTGCTATTCCCTGAGCGAATGAGGTTAATTATTCACGTCACTATGAAGTGCATGTACTGTTCATGTACAGTGCTTCTCTACTCCATGCTTGTATTACCCCAGGCTCACCCATCTAAGAGCATCTCGGAGTATCATAGTACTACACACCCAGATGGACCACAAGCAAACCAGCACTGTAGTTTTAAAGCAAAAATATGTTTTAAATGACATTTTCCATTACTAATAAATCTTATAAATGTGAAGTGACAATGAGATTATTTTTGTGAGATGTGTAACTTGTTTCTTAGTGAGAATTAGAATTAGATACAAATGAAGTTTGAGAGATTGATGGGGAATAGTGGGAGATTACTGGAGGAGAATGAAGAAGGGAAGAAGGGAAGAAGGGTGACATGGAAAGAGAAGTAGTATGAGGCAGAAAATATGTTTGAGAGATGGGGATAGGGATAGGAACAGATTTGTCAGAGGGAATATGAAGGATTGTTGGAGAAAGAATGCAGTTTGAAATTTATTTTAAAATCTGTGCGACAATTACATTCATGCTTGTAATTGTGTGGCAAATTGTCTTTAATAGCATCTCTGTTAGGGGCCTCCATAGATTCAAACCTCAGTGAGTGATACTGAAGGAGATTTTGTTCCAGGTGTATATCATTGTATGAGCCTCTCATCGTTACAGTACATAACCTTGCCCTTTCAATCCTTCATGAAGTTATTTTTCGTATTTTGAGATTACTTTCATTATTTTTTCACATCTTACAGAGGATTTATTCACATCAAAATATCAAAATAAATTAACAATCAAATCACAAGCAAAACCATCCAAATATCATGCAAGAAATTATTATCAATATCACATTGTCTGAATCTGAGCGACTACTACAAGCAATTTATTCTCATTGCCTTAATGAAGAAAAATAAAAATAAAGTGAAAAAGAAAATGTAAAAGAAATACTATCATTATTATTATTCTGTTTTTTTTTTCTTCAGGTAATGATGGCATTAGGTCACCATCTCAACATGGTGGAGGCCGAGAAGCAGAAGCTACGAGCCCAGGTTCGGAGGTTAGTCCAAGAGAACACGTGGCTGAGAGACGAGCTGGCAGCAACCCAACAGAAACTACAGACCAGCGAGCAGAACCTAGCCGACCTGGAGGTCAAATACAAGCATCTCGAGTACATGAACTCAATCAAGAAGTATGATGAGGATCGCACACCAGATGTAAGTTCATCTCGCTGTCATTGTTAGTTTAGATTCCATATAAAGTGCAGCATCAGGCTTGGGCAAAAAATCAAGGTAATACCCCCCCCCCCCCAAAAAAAAAACAATTAAAAAAAAAATGTGAGCTTACAGTCACAGTCTGAATATTCTCATTTGATATACATACATGTAGCTGTGCAATATAATGGGGCTCTAGAGAGTACATTACAAGTAAAACATTTGTTATAAGATATAACAAACCATAAAATAATTACTTATCATGAATTTCATTGGGGGCTTTATACACTGTATAATATATTGCATCACAAATTGCATTATTAACAAGGAATGATCAAGGAGAAACACACCTTTGCAATTGAAATGCAACATACAAACTTTTTTTTTTTTTTTGGGGGGGGGGTATAACACTGAAAATAATCACAATTTCTCTTTCCGAATTCTGAAATTTTGGATCTTCATGCAGGCTAGCCATCATAATAGAATTACAATATGTGTAGAAACTTTTTGGTTGTCTTCAATTATCTCTTTCATGCTCGTATCGAAACTCAAAGTTGAGCAAATACAGTCGCCTTAGAATCCAATAATGGGTGATTTATTTGACAGACTAGCAGTGATAGTCTCTATTTGTTGAAAAGCTTAACATTATTGGGAGGAAATGGAACTAGCAAAACAATTCTCTTCTGCTAATCAAGTCATTGGAATGATGAAATATAAAATAAATGTTAAGCATTTACACAGAAGCTATCATAAAAAATACAAGGGTAAGAAGGGTTAGGTTATTAAACAGGGTAGCCCCATCAATAATCATCTACAGTACCTAGGGGCCCTATCAAAAGGATATGAATTTCTGCCACTTTTTTTTGGGGGGGGGGGGGCAAAAAAGAAAGTTTTCTCACATTCGATATCAGTATGAATAAAATATTGTAAGGGAGAACTATTCATATCATCACTATAAAAGAAAAGAAAAGAGAGAATGATTAATTTGGGCATATATTCCCCTCCTTTACACAACATAATATCATGTCCCATTGATGTACTCCGTTTCATAGCATTCATTATTGAGATGTTTGGACATTAAGTACAACACAAGTCAATCCAAATATGAAAGCTATCGTGTAGAAAACATTGACATTCATTATTACATGTACATGCAGATCATAGCCTCACATATAAATTGGTTTGTGTGAGGAGAATTGAAATGTTATGAAATAGGAATTCCCAGAAATGATGACAGTTGCATTGTCATTTATAATTTTAGCCTTGCTCATTTAATGTAATGCATCATGGGATTAAACTAGTTATTAAAATCAGTAGGCCAAAAGGGGAAATGAAACAAAATCTAAATGTCAGATTAACATTTTCTTGATAACAAACATAACTCACGGCAATTGTAATATAAAGAAGCTTATTGGTATTCATACAGGTACATGATACACTTAACGACATGGGACATACATTCAAAGGAAATGCATTCTTTAGACTGATTATTATGTTACATTGCCCTGAAAATGTAAGTGCATCAGGTGTAAAACCAGCAATTGATTTTAATATTTCATTGTATTATTGAATTTATTGATGCCAGCATGTTTAAATCGCACCCAATGTTTATCCATAAACAATAAATAGACTTACACTGTAAATACATGAATACTCATAGAAATCATATATTTCATCATATAGAATGATTTCATAGAAATATACAGTACTCATTTTCATTTCATTTTCATTTCATTTTATTTTTATCAAAATCACATTAAAAACAATTTTCAATGCACATATAAAATCACATTACAAACAATTTACAATGTACATATAAAATATAATAGAAGTCGATAGTGGAGACAACAGGGAAGACAATAAAGTCTTATATTGTTGCCACCATAAAAAAATAATTAAATCATACTACATGTACAAGTATAAAATTGACATATGAAAGCACAATAAATAATAACATAAAGTTTACAAGGAATCATGTTAATTGAAAGTGTAAAATTTAACAAGTATACATAAATATCGATGAAAACCCTGACAAACCCGCACAGGAAAACAGGGTGTAATACCAATTTGATTTAGGTTTAGTATTGTTGTAATAAGAAAGACTTGTATTTACGCTTCAAAGAATGAAAAGATAAATTCTAGATCATTCATATTTTTGCTTAAACATTAGATCAAGGCAAATACATTTACATGTAGTTAGGTATGCATTTCCTTTGCGACCTGATAATTCAGTCGTGCATACAGATCCAGACAATGCGAAGATTCATATTATCCCTAATTTCATATACAATGATGTACAATCGACAGACAGCTCATGTTTACATAAACCTCATTGTTGTCTACATGTTCATTCTTAATTCTAGATCATGTTTCTGGCTTTTAAATGTTTGACATCCCTTCAGGCTAGATTACTCCTCACAATATGTAATACTAAATAGATTTGCCAAGTCAAATCTGTGTTTGCATACTAACGTTAGAAATTATAAGCATTGCCTGACAATGTTTATTTTTGTATATATCAACTTAATATTTTTTCAGGGAATTTGGAACATTGTTACTAATTTTTAGTACAAAATATCATGAACCATGTCATGTACATACCTATGAATATAGAAAAGTAAAAGAAATGTATGAATAATTTATGCAAATTTTGCATCCAAAATGACCAAACTCTTGAGAAAAGCAGTCTCTTGACCAGCATCTTAGCTCCCTAACACACAGGGAATAATATCTTCATTTTCTAGCTGGTCACGTAAAAACGTTGATCTTCGGTGAGGTATTTACCCTGCTATCCAAGTCTTGATGAAATCTTTGTTTGCATGGGTTTGGCATTACATATGTAGGCAGGTTTACACTTTCACTTATTTCATTGTAATGCCCTCCTCAATTAGTCTGTGAACACAGACCCAAGTCATGAAGTTTGCTTAGAGCTGCATAGTAGCTAAATGGAGATAAAATATGTCTTGGGGGAATTCTAGCATTTCAAATATTTACTGAGATTTGACATGCCCAACTGCTAGACAAGTAGATTTACCTCATTATTCATTCTAGAATATGGTACTCAACAGAGTACCTGTATTGGGTCTGTATATCAAAACAAGTCTTCAATCAAGTATTTCGTCTTTATAATGGAGAGATCTTTTTAGGGGAGTGGCAAATCTGAGGCAAAAGTAATTATGATGAATTGTACGGCAGACATACAGAATCTGCAGACTTGATCTTCCCTTCCATCATTTGTATTTATCAAATCTGATATTGTGGTTATGTTTTCTTTTTTTTTTTTTTATTTTAGGCGGAGGATTCAACAGCAGATCCATTAGACCTTGGTTTCCCAGAGGATGATGATGGTACTCAAGCAGATGGTAAGAACACTGTATATTAAGCTGAAAATTTCGCATTGGTTTTATTTTTGCGAAGCTTGCAGTTGTGCCCTTATGAAAATTTCCACTCAGGATGATGGACATTCATATGTGTACATATGTACTAACACTGTCAAAAACGTGAAGATAACAACACAGCATTGTGTCGAACTGGTCCAGAATTGCGGAAATATTTGTACGCAAAAAAAAAGAAAAAATGGCTTAAATACACGAGCAGAAAATACTGCAGAAAATAGCTTTTGACAATGCTTTAAACTGAAATTTGTTCAGAAAAGGCAATGGGAATGAGGTTTAAACAATTCACATGTAATAGACCATAGTTACCCCTCAAAAAGTGATGATGAAGATGTTGGTTTTGGTGATGATTGTGATGATTATAATGATTATAATGATGATTATGATGATGATGATGATGATGATGATGATGACGATGATGATGATTGTGATGGTGATGGTGATGATATTGATGGTGATGGCGATGGTGATGGTAATGGGGATGGTGATTGTAATTGCGATGGTAAGTGATGATGATAATTATGATAATGACCAGTATGATATTGTTCCTAAAAAATGAAAATTAGACTTTGCACTACATGTAGCTGCCTTCCCAATAGACAAACATGCACAACCATAATTGATTCATATGCTTGGATTCTCCACAATGTGGTGTGGATCGTATGAACATAGCGAACAGACCATAGAACACCATCAATCCACTTGTCTGATTATGTGCAATCTCTCTTTCATGAGAAATGGATGTCACAGTGCAGAGCCATGAATATTGAATGGGCCTGAAGGGGTGGCCTCACCTGATTGCTTGTAAATTACACAACCCTTGCACGGGGAAACATTGTACATTTTCTGTAGGAATTACATGCTAGTTGATCTGAAAGTAACTCACGTTTTTGGGTTTCATGTTCTCATACCATATGTTGTCTGGTTTTGCACATTTCAATAGATATTCTTTATTTTATTAATAAGAAAAAAATATAGTATAAACACATGGGTCTAAGGGTGTGGTTCAAAAGTTGCAATTGAACGCAAGTTGCAGTTGATCAGAACATGGTGATCAAAATCATTGTTTCATGCGCGTCTCGTTACAAGTGCATATCATGCATGAATGAACATGCGTGTTTCAATTTGCAACTGATTTGCAGTGGATTTGCGGTCAATTGCAACTTTTGAACAACACACCCCTTAGACTTATTAATGATCATGCACACCATTCTAAATTGATATATCAAATATATAATAAATTGAAACAAAGGTAATAATAGTTGTGAGTTGTCAAAAAACACATGATTATTTATATTGTAGCCACCTGACATTTAGTGCAGCTTTACTTGCAAATGATCCTGATGGCATAATGAGGAGTGACATTTAGATTTCAGAATTACGCCTACAAGAGGGCTTTAATGGCTAGATTACAAAACAGCTATTGCCAAAGAGTTTGGAGACTCGAGAATAAAAATGCATCAGTTTGCCATGTAAAATATTTTGAGGATTAGTGTTTCTTCCCTTAAAAGTTAGTCTTTGTTAAACGAAATATAGAAATTTGAAGAATCCATTTCCGGGATTATATGTTGAATGCAATATTTTGTCCCAATGAATATCTTTTACTACTAGAGCACTCAATGTTGTTTTTATTTCTATATAAAAATGTATTTACAGTATATAGATACACATGTATATTTTGTGTTACATTCATTTCTGATATATTCATCGGCCTTTTGCTTCTGTTTTTTTCTTGTTCACAGAGAGCTATCCCCAACCTCAATCGGGTAGTGGATCCGTATCGGCAGCAGCGGGCGGCTACGAAATCCCAGCTCGTCTACGTACACTTCACAATCTTGTTATACAGTACGCATCACAGAGCAGGTATGAGGTAGCTGTACCACTTTGTAAACAGGCTTTAGAAGATCTGGAGAAAACATCGGGTCATGATCATCCAGACGTCGCTACAATGCTCAACATTCTTGCCCTTGTATACAGGTGCGTTTCAAATTCTAGTTTGTTTATTTATTAACTTAATTGGTTTATATATATTTTTGTATTTATTTATTTTTTATTTGGGGGGGGGGATATTCAAACCTGTATTTGGTTTTTCGACCTGGTACATCTCTTTTATGGGTTTTTTAATCAACTCTCCTGCCATGATGTTGATTTAATTTTTATCAAGAATGTTTTTCATTTTCATCGTGCTGCTACATGTACCAACCCAACTAGATTTAGACCATGATTTCCCATATCAAGATTTAAATTAGCCCCAGCTAAACGATCATTGTTTAGCCCTGGCCTGTTCATTTTTTTTTTCAACTGTGCAGCTTTCCAACAGATTCTTGGACTTGGCTTCTTGCACCTTTTGATCACTTCTTTGTTTTGTTTTTTATTAGGGATCAAAACAAATACAAAGAGGCGGGTAACCTGCTGCACGATGCGCTTGCTATCAGGGAAAAGACACTAGGACCTGATCATCCTGCGGTAAGTATTCCTTCTACCAAGATGAGCTTTGTTCTGAGGATGAGGATTATAAGCCTTAACCATTCCAATACCCGGCACTTTAAAGAAAACCATAATACTGTTTCATTTGAATTCGAGCAACACTTTTTAAGGGTAATTCAACAGGGAGATTGAAATTCATAGAGAAGTGGAGGCCTTAATTTTCCCCTGGTAAACATTGTTGAATGGTGCCAAATAAAATCATGGAAATAGAAGGGTTAATGAAGATTTATTGGGAAACAGAAAAAAATACGTCATCACAAATCATAAATTGATGAAAACTCTGCAAAAGTTTAGAGTGATGTCATTGTTCATTTTAGTGATTTAGAACCATTATTATACACAATGTAGCTATTTTATGGTCACCTTGTGACACCTAATGATATGTAATTGAATTGAATTGAATTTCCACTTGAATATACATTTGCAGCAATATTTACAAGTTGCAATATGAAACCATGACATTAAAAAGCAGCTGTGACTTTTATAAAGAGAGGTGTAGACATTTTACTGCCTTCTTTGTTTAAATAGTAAACTTGACACAGGCAAAATTCCCCTTTAGCTTTTAATATTTTCTTATATTTTTTTTTTATAATTGAAGATTATGATGAGGATGATCACATGCAGACATTTGTAGAATGTAGTTAAAGTTTTGGTTTAAAAAATGTGAAAGATTCAAAGATTCTGGTTAGTTGTACAGTTGTATGCAGTAGAACCTATCTGTTGTATACACAATGTGTGGAAAGGAGCTCTTACGATAATCTGAAGCATTCTTGGGCCTCATGTGATGCTGATTTATAGCATTATGTTGGCCCTTTAAACTAGATTGATGGATTGTTTACAAGTCTTATCAGAACCAGGATGTTCACCTGAATCCTTTTTGCGTTTCCTCCTCAGACCCTGGATGCATGATTTATAAATAATTACTAACAAAACTGGGTGATTTACAGGAATTTAGACAATGCCCTCATTAGAAGATGATGAAGTGGGTGGGAAAGTGGTGTCTTTATTAAAAGAATAATGCCGGTACAACTTTGTAGTCAGTATTGAGTTAATAATGAAGTATTTAATCAAAAGCAATAATCTAAAGTTATGTGAAAAACAATATTAAGCTGAAAAGTCATTTTCAGTTAAACCATGAAGAAACATGTGAAAATAAACCTGGCAAGTTATTTTCTTACGTTTAGGCACTATTTAATTCCATTCTAAGTCTCATTTTCCAAATTAAATCTGTTCCAAAAATTCAAGAAAAAAAATCAAAAGAGATCCTTTTCCTCAGCGACCGATGCGTTTTTCCAAAAAGTAATTCTTGGGCACACAAACGTGTTTTTTTTTCGGGGGGGGGGGGGGGGCTTTATGGTATGTTAAATTGGGCTTGAGTTCATTTAGTGTACTGTTTTTGTCTTCTTATGCAGTCTTTCAAACTTCATATTATGATTGTTCTGTTCTGTTACAGGTTGCAGCTACGCTTAATAATCTAGCAGTGTTGTATGGTAAGAGAGGAAAGTACAAGGAGGCAGAACCTTTATGTAAGAGAGCACTGGAAATTAGGGAAAAGGTAAGATCATTTTCCTTTTATACTATTATTAAATGTAGCTTTGATTGATTAAACTAATTTACATTTTGGTACGGATAGGAGAAAATGAGAAAACATGACCCCAATTAATCAACTCACATATTTTTTGCAAGGGAAGTCTTTTTCCTTCTAAAATTTTTTTTTTCAATCCTCTAGGTTCTACCCCTAATTCTTACTCTAAACTAGTTTATATCTGAACATTACATTAATATATACTTCTTTTGGATGAGAACAATGATTTTATGTAAAATTATAAAATGAATGCAAATCGTTGTGTGTTTATGACTGGATGTTTGCTGCTTCTTTAAGTAGCTGCAGTAATAAAGATATAATAATAAAATTAAAGCAACAAACAATGTACTTCTTTCATGCAATTTAATAAAGTGAAAGATTTGTTTGTAGTGTTAGCAAGTATTATCATGGCCTTGCTCATTAGAAGAGAATGGTGGATCCAGCCCACTTCAATATAGATACATTGTAAAATATTGAAACCTGATTGATATTACAAAGCGGTTCAGAGCAATCCATTCACTATAATGAAAGCTCACATTTCAAATCTAATCAGTGCTGGAGATAAGGATGTGTGCAGTCATTAAGGTAGACATTGTACTCTGAACTATGGTTTATTGTATTGGAACTGTTTGCATAGTCACATGAGACTGAGTGCAATAATGTTACATTTGGCAATGACTTTGTACAGATGCTTTGGACAAATTAGACATTCACTGTTTCACCTTTCAAGTCTATTGTATCAATGCTAAGTTCTTCCCTTTACATGATGCATCAATGATCATGTGTTTCCTTGTTTTATACAAAGTTTCTCTTTGTAACGTGCATGTCAGAATTCTTTGCTACCTGTTATCACTGTAAAAGCTCAGAATGGTAGATGTCTTATGATCACACAGTGATCCCATTGTCCTTTACATGTAGCTTTAGAGTGTTAACAGATAAGAAAAATGTTTTGACTTGCACTGTATGAAACAAGTATGAATCGATGGATCATCACTTGGGGCAATGCAAAAATATGGATTTTGATGATGGTGGTGGCGGTGGTGATGATGATGATGATGATGATGATGATGATGATGATGATGATGATGAAGATAATGATGACGATTATAGACAATCAATGAATATAAAATCATATTTTGTTAATGGCATTATCAATATACAGACATTATTTTGATAGTGCCGGGATAATTTTCCTTGCCCTGTTTCCGTTTTGAATAATTAATATGGACCTGACATATAACTGAATTTAGAAATGCCACTCATATGTGGATTTTATGTAATTAGAATGAGAGGCTGAAGCGATGTATTGTTTATTACACAGTAACCTTGAATGTGCTAAGTGCTATGGCGCTGATGATAATGAGCATGCAGAGAGAGTGGGAGGGAGGGAGTGGGAGGGATAGAAAAGGGGAGAGATTGAATGAGCATGATTAGAGAGAGAGAAAGAGGGAGATAAATAGATAGAAAGAGAAAGATAGGGGAAAGAGAGATAGAAAATGGAGGGAGAGTGTTTGAGAGAGTGTAAGTTTGTGTGTGCATGTGTGCATAGGTGTATATGCGTGTTTGTGGGAGACAAAGTTACAACTATGTAGAGGTAGAAAAGAGAGAGAGAGATAGAGAGAGAGAGAGAGAGAGAGAGATACAGACAGAAAGGGAAATAGTTGAATGAAAGCCATTGTAATAATTTTGTATAAATGATAATGAACAGTGATTGCATTGCAATATCAGGTTATCATAGCTATTGAGCTGCAAAAGCCACCCCTATTGTGTATGAACGCTTTCTCCATACCCTAATATAATTTGAATAGAATCATTGATAAGCACATGCTCTGATTATTATACAGAACTTTTATCCTTATCCATTCTTCTTAAATCTAACCTTAGTCAAATATTTATGCTTGTAATATAAAAAATAAATATTAGGTATAAAAAGTAATACAAAAAGGATTTTTTCCCCTTGTACAATTAGTAAATTATGATTTAAGGTAATGAAGGTCATTATTGCATGTGTAATTTATTAATGTGGAAAATGTTTGAATTTATTGACCTTTTTTTTCTTTTGAATACAGGTTCTTGGTAAAGATCATCCTGATGTAGCTAAACAACTGAATAATCTAGCTCTGCTCTGCCAAAATCAAGGAAAATATGAAGAGGTATGATGGGTGAAAAACAAACACAGTGGTAAAAAAAAAGTATCAAAATATATTATATGGCTCTAAAATAGATTTAAAAAAATGGAAATTGAGTGATTCAGTTGTTCAGTAATTTCTGAATGAAAATGTTCAAACATAATGATAATTTTCAGACCAGTTAATGTGCATTTCAAATTTGTCAAACTTTACATGTTAAATATATTTGATCAATTAGTCTTTCTCCATGAGATATCAAATACAAAGTGCAAATCTATTAGAACATGTGGAAGATGAAGATTTAGATTTCATTGGGTCTCGGGCAACAGCATTTTTTCCCTCGGTTGTTAATTCTATCATAATGAAAAACAAAGTTTGATTATAAAAGTAATAAGCCACTTTAAATGTCGCTTTTTTCCATCCCTTCTGTATTCTGTTTTACCATCCCCCATTTGTTTCCGACCCCAGGTTGAGTGGTACTACCAGAGGGCGCTAGAAATCTATGAGAAGAAGCTTGGTCCCGACGACCCAAACGTTGCCAAGACCAAGAACAACCTAGCTGCAGCGTACCTAAAGCAGGGCAAATACAAAGCTGCAGAGACCCTCTATAAACAAGTCCTCACCCGGGCTCACGAGAGGGAGTTTGGTCTTAGCGCTGACGACAAGGACAAAAAGCCTATTTGGATGCAGGCCGAGGAGAGGGAAGAAAAGGTGAAGAAACGAAAACCTAGGCCACACAAATCCTGAAATATATTTTAATCCTACACCTCCCTATCCCTTTCCGCCATGTATGCATCCTGTAACAAGCTCGCCAAATCATGCCTTGTATTCAATATCCTGTATTCAATCCCCTCCTCCTTTAATATGCTTGTTTGTATAGAGTGCCAAAGTGTGACATCATACATGATGGGTCGATAGTGATGCCAGTTCTAAACAATTGAGGGTTTTATAGTGGCTTGGTAATTGCATAAAAATTGCACCAACTGTGAATGCAAGCGTCTTCATCGTATTACCTAATTTGGTTGCGAGGTGTATGTTTAACGCTGCATAATTGTTTAGAACCAGTGTCCTGATACAACATGCTGCTGTGACATCATATCTTTGGTTCTCTACAGCACTGTATTCCTCCTATATAATCATATCCTCTTGTCTGCATGGATTGTGTACACATATTATTTTCCTTGATGTATTCGGATGTATTACGCCACATGCAGTGAATCATGGTGACTTAATCATACTAACATTTCCATTATTTATGATCACGTTTTCAGTCTCTTTCTGTAAAAATCCAATTGGCATTTAATGCCAGGCAATAATGCCAGTCTTTCATAAATATATTGAGTATGATATATCATAATAAGGGAAATATGGAACAGAATATTATATTCTATTGTGATTAAAATATGATAAGTGATCATGTTTAGAACAGTAATAGTCTATCTTCTTTCAAGCAGTCCTACTTTAATATCGTAGCAGTAGTAGGACTGCCTAACACGTTTTTTGTTCTTTATTCTGGTATTCTGGTAATTGATGCCATTGTTATATTTTTAAAAAAATTGTATACCATGCCACCATAAAAGGTGTAATAGGACTAAAGGTTTTCACGAAATGTAAATCCGTCAGTCATTCATTATTATTACTAGAAAAATAATATTCTTAAATATTTATTTCAAGGCATATTGGATAATAATGATATGTTATCAGAAAAGCCAAAGACAGAGTAACAGCAAGCACATTTAAAGAAAAATTGTTATCCTTAATTTTATAGTATGATGATAAAACATGGTTTTTAATTGTCCAATTCTATTCATTTTCTTCAACAAGTTTTCCCTGTGCCCTGCGACATTTCTTGCAGTTGTGTGTTAAAATTGTTTTTTTGTTTGTTTGGTTTTTTTAAAATTTGTGATAAAGATACAAAACCTCTACTGAAAGATCCTCACATGATATCATCATTGTATATTTTTCCAATCTATATACCCCACAAGTATATATTTTCACACAAATTACTAATAGCATGAATGAAACTTTGATGTTTGTATATTATAATGTTATCCTACTAAATGATAGAGGGGGTGAGCATGTCCTAAAAATAATCATGGATATAATGGGCAGAATTATTAAAGTACATGTAGGGATGTATTTTAATGTACATCAAGGGCCTTTGCTGTATTCAAAACGTGGTTATGCGGCTCAAAATCTGCTAGTTTTGGAAGGGATATCCATCGTTTCTCAGAAAGACATGACGAGAGGCCTAACTCTGAGCCTGTGCTGTGATATTTTGCTACTGAGGGGAATCATTGTTCGTGAGAGAAGATCAACACCACATCTTTTCTTTTTCTGCTGCCTGGTGATTTGGTCCATCTCTTTCCTTTCCATATGATGCATCGTGGTGTACCCTGCAGTATCTTTGTACTTCAACATACCCTACAGAGTTGCCAACCTTTCAGAATAAATCTAAAATCAGAAATGAGTTTGTGAATCAATAATTATCCTTGTATACTTAAACTACCTTTACAAAGTTCCTATACAAACAATTTTCATACAATTCTCAAAATATATTTAAAATGAAACAATAAATACAATACTTGAATAGGTATTAACGAGTATAGTTTTTCAAAAAGTATAGCATTAAAGATGAAATTTGCCAACATGGATTTTTAATTGGTACTCTACGGTTATGGCATGATGCATCTGTGTTATTTCTACATCAATCTGCTGCGACTGCATACATAATCCCTTCCTATACAACCCATATTTTACAAACCCTATATCATATTGATAATCTATCTCTTTTTTTGTATAACCCCATGATATATAAACATTGGTCTGATATAATCTGTCAAAGAAATTCAATTCAAATCATTAATTTAAACACATTTTAGAATTGGGAACACGTATTTCCCTCTTTGTAATACATTTTCACCTATTATATTTCTGAAGAGATATAGACAAACATAGAGTATAATTCAAAACTTGTTTTTGTTCAGCCGACAAACCTTTCATGAATAGATTTTAGTGTCTATAAAATCCAGTAAAACATTTGAAGCTACAAAACAAGAATATAGGTAAATGTTTTAAGAAAATATGAGTCAAAGAAGGAGTTTTGAAATATACCTATAAAAATTGAATACTGTTGCCTACAAAATGTTGAACAAATTGACCAGTATCAAGTAGTATTTTAAATTTTTCTTTCCAATATCTCAGTCTTTCCAACATTTTTTATGGATCTTTTTTTGTACTTTTAATTCTCATATTTCTAATCTTAATTTTAATATAAGTATTTATTCACATAACTGTTTTTTTTTTCTTTAACAGTTTTAAGAATTATATCATAAACCAGACAACATAGCATGATCTCCTTCCTATTTGTCTCGTAACTTTTCTTTATTTTTCTATGACTCTATCAACTAGTATTCATTGTGGCGAACGCAGGTTAAGAATTACGTTGATGAAGCGTGGGTTCAATTCTCCAAGATGCTAAGACCTCCAACTGAACATACTTTGGTTTGATCAACGGGACAACATTTTTGCTATTTAAATAATATCCATCTATTTAGGACAAGACTTCTGAAAGACTAATATTAACAAACCTCTCATGATCTTTCAATCACCTCTGAGGTTTTCATGTTCTAGAAGAGCTTTAGGAGAAGTTCAAGGTCTTCATAATTTGATTATAGTTAAAATAATACATGTACTTAAGGTATATGGTCATTTTGTAGGTTTTCAGGAGTATTCAATAAATATTTTGGACATTTTCTTTCCATTTTACACATATTTTATGACTTTATCAAACAGAGAGATAGGTAAGAAAGATCATGGAAAGATCATTCAGAGACCAGGCTCAATCAACGCTTTCAAGGCCTTGATTGTTTTCTATTTATTTAACATCCATTTAATGATCTTCCAGGGCTTTTAGAATCATTCCACATGATTACTTGAGTATCTGTAGACTCTGGCCGCAATTAGTTAGTTTTAATATTCTGTCTTTCTGAGGTGTATTAGGGCTATTGTGATGGTGATCATTCTGTTAATAACATGGGGATACATCAGTGGCTAGTCCTCATTGGTTTTTGACAGACCAACAATCCAATCAACATTGTAGATAATCACGAGTCACCAGGTATTAATTACATTTAATCATGGGATCACATGTGGTGGTTAGTTGTCACTGAAAGTTTGAAGACTTATGTTCTTCTACCTCGAAGCTCCATCAAGATGAGGTTTCATTCTTGTGGAATTGCGTGGAGAGATTTTATTTTAATATTTTGGCCAAAATATTGTCATTTAAAAAAAATTAGTTTAGCGATTGTTTTAGGAAGATGGTAAAAAATTAGGAAATGTAAAATGCCGTACTACGTCTGAAGTAAACACTCGTCTAGATTATTCTAGTTGTTGCATATGCCCCAGTATTTTAAAAACACCAGAAGTCACATAAACTCATCTTTTTATACCAGTATATTACCAGATTTTGCATGATCTTATCCTTAAATTCAATTCTTCTTTATGGGTTTGATCTTCTTTGTTTGTGTATTGCTTTCTATGATTTTTCATTCTTGATCTTTCGTAATCACAACCTAGAATGTTAAACACGTTGCTCTTTTAATTTTGCTGAGATGCCAAACCCTCCAGAAACTACATGATAGAAATTTATATAAGAATCACTCAACAGTTGAGCTAAGAATTTCATATGAATTATTAGGCATATGGTTATTGTTTTCCCTCATGGCAAAATGTTTGTTAAGATTTTTGGGGTGATTCACAATTTCATTTTCATCCTCATTGATATTGTGCAATCGTTGGCATCTTTGCACTCGTTTAGGGTTCATAGACCTGGGAAATGCTCAATGATTTATATTGTAGATCGACAGAACGAATAGTGCCAACTTTTTTTCCCCCCTGTTTATCAATTATTTCCATTGTGAGATCACCAGTTTTGAAGGAGAAAAAGGGCTTTTGGTTTTTGTATGCTATACTTTCACGATAATCTAGTGTTATAATCAAATGAATATAATAAATTGATAAGTTCTGTTTGTTTGTTGTAGTTTAAAAAATGCAATACAGAGAAACCAATGACAAATTCAGCATTTTTACTAAATGGCGAGAGCCTATTCATCACATCAGAGACGATGTCTTCCCAATCAAGACAAATTTCTTTTGGATTGGTGTGCTAAAAGGAAAATGAGATACTCCTGTCTTTCAGATTTATCCTTTCATTACGATTTGATTTCTTTATAGCACTTGCTGTCTATTGAATATACCACAATTCAGGCTCAATAGAATAATGTTTTTAAACTGTAGCTTTAATAATGCCCAGTGTGATATATAGATAGGTCTGAAGTGTGATGGAACAACCACTTAGGGGGTATTGCTCAAAAGTTGCAATTGATCGCAAGTTGCAGTTGATCGGAACGCGCCAATCAAAATCATTGTTTCATGCGCGTGTTGTTAAATGCGCATACGGTGCGCGAATAAAAATGCGCGTTACAATTGACAAAGTTGCAGTTGATTTGCAGTTGATTTTGAGCAACACCCCATTAGTCTAAATGAAGACCCACCTATTTATCATGTGTTTTTTCTTCAATGTAAATCAAAACAAATTAACAGCAATTGAAGATCTGGCCATCATGAAATTTGATTTTTACCGTTGCAAAAACATCAGTGCTAATTGAAATTTGTTGGAAAATCATCGACATATCTTTTTGAAATATATGATTTTTTTTAATATGTGCATCATAACTCTTTTTTATTTAATCAATAATGTACTTAATTCCTGTTCATGTGGCATATGAGCATGTTAAAAAAAAGTTAAGAAACATTGTGTATTTAACTTACGGTAGGTAAATGGAGGTTTTATGTTTAAAAATATGAGTAAATAATGTAATAGTATCTTGCTATTTCATTACAACTGCCTTAAAGTTAAAAGTGTAGTGTGGAAAGTGTGTACTGTACATATAGTAATGGTCTATGAAATAGACACATAGTCACAAGGTATATTTTGTAGAGTTTGAATAATTTCAATTAATGAAATTAGGATGTATTATCCACAAAGTGGATATTAAGATGAATCATGTTAATTTGGTGTGTGCTAGATGAATTCTTAGCTTTTGATCTATCTTAATTTATATCTTAAGAAATAATATTTGTAAGATTATATAATGATGAAAATAATAATATCAGTACTTGTCGATGCATTTTCATAACAGTGATATTTGTCATTAATCTCTATGTGATTTCAAAGTGCCAGTTTAGTTTTTATTTCATTTGGTAACATGCATGATTCTTATTGTTTTGTTTTAAGTTGTATATAGTATAATTGATCTGTTGAATGCTTTTGCATATTAACATGCATGGAAATAGCTTCATATTCTGAGCTTAATCTAACAAATATTTTGTTTCTAATATATATTGAAAATAGCACAATTTCATGAATTGTAAATAGGATATTTGAAAAAACAAGATGTAGTTCAACAAGGAAAAATTGAACATTTTGGTTAATCAAACTTCTTTTTCACATAGACATATTAACAAAACTAAATTGGAATAAATGATTGTTTTTTTTTTTTTTTATTGTTGTTGAATCGCTGCTTTTTGTAATCATAATTTCTTCTTTTGAAACAAGCAAAAAGTAACGGGCTAATAACACATCCTGTATCCTTTATATTGAATGTTACAATCATAACTTTATAACTACAATTTTTTTTAAAGTCACTCAATGGTGCAAAATTCATATTGGTTCTTCCATTTTTCTTTTCTTTTTCAACATAAGTGATATGTAACAAATTTTAGAAATAGAATTACTTGTATGAATCATGTATTTTAGCACTCAAAACTTATTATTTTTTAGGAAATTTAATGGTAACAAATAATATGCCATACATTTTCTTAAATGATGCATGTTAAAATGTCAAATTTCTTTATTTGTACTAGCTTTTACTATTATTTTGTAGCATGAAATTGTGCTGTTATGTTAGTCTTGTGCATGTGCAATAAATTCAACAGATCGATTGCAAACCCAACCCTTTTGTACTTCTCTGTGGAATTTGTTGCATGTGCATGTCTGTTAAACCTTAACCCCTTCAGCGCCACCGAGCTTTCAACCATTTTCTGCTTGCCTTGTTTGAATAATTTTTAACCGAAATCCCTGTTTTTATTGTTAAACTGTATGTTGAATGTATGTTCCTGTTTTGGGGAATAAAGTAAAAATATTAGGATTCAACACAGACCATAAATCCTCCACTCGTTTTCCAGATTTGTCAGATTTTAAAGATCCTTTTCCCTCATGTGAGAATTTGCCAAAACTGGTCTAAAGGAAGTTCCTACAGACGATTTCTGACTTTTCTGAATGAAAAAATATTACAAATAATGTGTAATCAAACTTTGCTGCCTGTGGCACTGAAGAGGTTAATTTACGATTTTAGTTACATGTAGGATGAATATGATACAAATGTTACCCAGTTTTTCAAGTAGAGCCACAAATCTTGACAGTGGTTGATACAAAGATTATGACAAATCAGTTAGAACTGTCTGACTTTGATTTAGCCTGAGACTAGTTGAAATCAGATTCTATATTCCAGATGTATGAGAATCTTATTTATCTTTGGAGTTGAGTATTCTTAAAAGAATTGTTTTTCCCAATCAAGCATGATATACAAAATTTAAAAAAAAATTAATAAACAAAAGCGTCAACTTAATTTGGTCAACATCAGGGTTTTCAGATATCCTTCACTTGTCAATTTGTGGATTATTTTGAAAAACTGGGTGATGTATGCTTAAAGATAGCTATGGCTTGTATATTACAAAAATTACTTTACATGGAATACTGAGGCTCTATGGATATAGGTTTATTTTAAAGGGGAATTAACCTTAGACTGATGTGTTGTTAAAAGATGGAGAAAAATACACTGTTGAAACTAAAAATTTGAGAAAAACTGGATTAACCATTTTAAGGTTATGAATTTTCAAAGTTGTGATTTACACCACTCGTAGGCTCCTTGAGTTTGCAATCTACAGGTACAAAATAGCTGCCAACATGGAGAACTCTCCATTCAATTTATACACAGAATTTCACATTTAAAAGAAAATTGTATCAGAGTAGACAGAACTTTACTTTGGGATAAATGTGGTTCATTCCTTGTATACCCTCCTGTAAAAGGAACAAAATGTAACATGAACAAAGTGAAAGGAGAGTTCTCCATGTTGGTGGCCATTTTGTGCCTGTAGGTTATCAACTTAAGGAGCCAATTAGAGGTGTAAATCAAAACTTTGAAAATTTATAACTTTTGGACTGATCATCCAATGTTCCTCAAATTTTTAGTTTGATCATGGTATTTTTCTTCATTCACTGATAGCACATGAAAGTCTTGGTTAACTCTCCTTTGAATCCATTGCACTCATTTGTGCTCTACATTTAGCAGAAATAAGAAGAAAAAAATAATTTAGAACCGACAGGCCAATATTTTCAGTTAGGTATCATATTGGAGATAAAGGTACAGGATGGCATTAAATTCATGGATTGATAGAGATTTTAACAGGTTTCCTTTGTCTATCTAAAATCACTCCATTCTACTTTTCCAAAGAAAATTCATACTATGCCAATATCGCAGTTTTAGCATTTTGGTGATCATTCAAAGACAATACATAGAGTGTTGATTTATTTTCATAGAGGAAGCTCCACTACAAATCTTTTCCATATTGCGTGTTTCAAATTTGCATTTATAAACCGTTGAGTCGTATCAGATCACAACTTTCTTGCATCATTCCCTGAAATGGGTTTTCACTTATGGATTTACACACCTTTTTTTATCATTTATTTAATGAGATTTGATAATGATTAAGATCATTAATAGCAAGGCATTTGGAAACGCCAGTATTAAGTGCCATATAATTATCATTATGCTTTAAGTTGAACTAAGTTGTGTTTCATAAAGCTGTTCTTAGAGGACAGACAAGAATTTTGTCTGTCTATCGTGACTGAAAAGTTATTAAATTTGTTCACAAATAGAACTATAGGACTTGAACTCATACAGGGATGCCAATCAAAAGGCGTATTCTTTGTCGATTTCGTCTGGATGAGGGGTACCAATATCAAAAGATGTCAGAAGGAAATCATTCAATAGATATCAAGTAAACATTTCTTACAATTTGGCAGGTGTGTCTCCATTGATTAAATCATTTGTTTTAGTAAATGAATAGACAACACCACTAGACAATTTGATATTTTCCATGGAGATAGATGCAATGATTCAGGTATGATGATGTTCTGCATTCCCAGACATATATAGATCCTAGTACCCCCATTTCAGTAGTGAAAGAGGATAGACGAAGTAACCAATATGGCTTTTGATTGGCATCTCCGCTTTCAGTGATTGCTGTATCCTCCTCTTTTTTCATCCTCCATCATTATGTGTACCCATTGCTTATATTTTTTTCTTTTTTTTTAAAAAGTATTTATTGGAACAATTCTCATAAAAATCAAATCAAATTACATGCATGCAATAATCAACATAATATATCACATTGAACAAAATAATTCTAAGACATACTTTGCCATTTGTTGTTGTGTAGATCAAGACGATTTTTCTTAAAAGCAATAATTTTTTCTAGTTTTTCTAAATATTTCAAACTTTTTAAAAAATGAGAAAAAGAAGGTGAAATGTTTTCGATTTTGCAAAGTGAAATAAAGTATTTACCATATATAATAACGGTATTCACAAAATAAAAGTGGGAAGTAATTATAGTGCCAAAATAAATTTCTTCCTCTGAAAATAGATTATAATGAATATGCTTTTCTCTCAGCCATTTTGATATATCGGTCCAAAAAGAATTCATACCCATTGCTTATTATATCCTTTTTTTAAAATATATATTTCCAGCTTCTCATTTCTCGGATACTCTTTCTCCATCTCCCCCTTTGCTTAATTTTATATTATCACTCAACCACTGTTGTTGGTTTTTACCAATAATGATATAATGAATTAAGTTGAATGTAGAGATAATATGTTCTACAGAATGTATGAATATATATTTTAGTGCCATAATTTATGATATTACTTTCACTGACGCATTTATCTCATCTGCCTGAACCACCTAATAAATTTTTGTAATGTTTTATCTTCCTTGTGCAGGGTAAATTCAAGGATAATGCTCCATACGGTGATTATGGTGGATGGCACAAGGCTGCAAAGGTTGACAGGTAAATAAAGAGACTTATGGGGTGTTGCTCAAAAGTTGCAATTGATCGCAAGTTGCAATTGATCGGAGTGCGGCAATCACAATCATTGTTTCATGCGCGTCTTGTTGCGTGGTACAATGTGCAACTGATTTGCAGTTGATTTGCGATCAATTGCAACTTTTAAACAACACCCCCTTAGGTTTCTATGATCTAATCACAGAAGGGTCTTCTTTTTCTCATTTGTAGCCATCAGAGAGCACTAAAGAGAATGAAAATTGCACTGAAAAGCATGTCATAATAGAGATGAAACTAATTACGAATTAATAATATGATGATGATGATGATGATGATGATGATGATGGCCTCTTGTATAGCGCCGGTATCCGCCACAGCTGGGCGCTCATGGCGCTTGATTACTCAAAAAATAATGTCTCACAGATTTCAATGTCCTAATTAGTGCTATGGTTTTTATCTTTCAGTCCAAGAACTCCCAGTGATGGTACACTTTGGTTATTCTTCTAACGGCATTTAGCAACAGACTTATTATTAATGTTTACTGGAAGTTTAATTGCATCTTTTATGTTACAGTCCCCATGTGGTTTAAAAGCATGACTGTCCACAGTCAGACAATTTTCACGGGTACAATTGCTGAACGCATACCCAAGTGTCCTCAAAAGATTTTATAGTTGTTACCAAGATAGAATCCATATCTGAATTCCAATTGTGTTTTTCAGTATGGGTTTAAGAATGAGGATCATTGGTGAAGCAACTGACACTCTCAATAACACAGACAAATGGCCTTTTTACAAATAGCAATTTTGCACTTTTTGTGGATTTTATGGGTTTTTTTATACCTCTTTATAGCAAGATTCTTCATAAGCAAGACCGGATTCACATATTTCGTGTCATAGAATTTTTTTTTTTACGTCAATGTATTTTTTCCNTGCAATGCTTCAGGTATGATGATGTTCTGCATTCACAGACATTTATAGATTTTAGTACCCCATTTTAGAAGTGAAAAAGTATATAGAAAGTAACCAATATGGTTTTGGTTGGCATCTCTGCTTAAAATCAATCACTCAAATGATTGCTGTATACACCTCTTTTTCATTCTCCATCATTTCTGTGTACCCCTTATAATAATAATAATACACAACATTTATATAGCGCTTAATACGAAGTGTTTCTAAGCGCTCTGTGCATTATTACCCGGCTATAGCATGGCTACCATTCGGCGCTCACCGCATTCAAGGAATTTCTTCCTACCGGTACCCATTCACCTCACCTGGGTTGAGTGCAGCACAATGCGGATAAATTTCTTGCTGAAGGGAATTGACGCCATGGGTAGGATTCGAACCTATGATCCTACTCCCAGCTTCTCGTATCTCTGACTCTCTTTCTCAATCCCCCTCTTTGCTTAATATTATGTTATCTCCAAATCACGGCTATTGGTTTTTTCAATTATGCTCTCTTGCATTATGGTTGAATAATTGTGATTGTTTGTTTTTACAGAAAGGAAGTCCCATAAGTTTTAGTGCCAGAATAATGATGTCACAGAAGCATATTTCTATTAATTTACCTCATGCCTATTCCCTTACATAATTTGTCTGACTCATCTAATCTAATTCCCTTTATGTTTTATTTTCCTTCTGCAGGGTAAATTCAAGGATAATGCTCCATACGGGGACTATGGTGGATGGCACAAGGCTGCAAAGGTTGACAGGTAAATAAAGAGACTTACGGGGTGTTGTTCAAAAGTTTCAATTGATCGCAAGTTGCAATTGAACGTACCAATCAAAATTATTGTGTCACAAGTGTCTTGTTAGAAGGGTGTATCATACCCGAATGAAAATGTGTGTTACAATTTGCAACTGATTTGCAGTTGATTTGCGATCAATTGCAATTTTTCAACAACACCCCCTTAGGTGTCTGATCTGATCAGAGAAGGGTCTTCATAGCCATTAAGTTTCCGTATGCAGCTATTAGAAGGCAACATGAAGAATGAATATTGCACTGAAAAGCATGTCATAAAAGAGATACTTCTAATTTAAAAAATTAATTGTATCTCTTTGTTACACAATTTGCAATAGGTTTATTATTATCAATATTATCAAGAGTTTGATTGCATCTTGCATCTACAGGCCCCATATGGTCTAAAAGCATGAATGTCCACAGTCTGCCAATTTTCATGGTATATTTGCTGAATACATCTCCAATTCCCTTCAAAAGGTTTTATAGTTGTTACCAAGATAAAAATCGAGATATCTAAACTCCAATTATGTTTTCCAGTCCTGGGACTTGTTGAAGAATTGGGATCATGAATGCAACAACTGACTTCATCATTAACACAGACAAATGGCCTCTTTACAAATAGCAATTTTGCACTTTTTGTGGATTTTATTATTTTTTTGTTATACCTCTTTATAGCAAGATTCCTCATAAGAAAGACCGGATTCACATATTTCGTGTCATAGAATTTTTTTTTACGTCAATGTATTTTTTCGTTTTGTCTTCCAGTAGGTCGCGCAGTAGTCCAACAGTAACGACAACTCTGAAGAACTTGGGGGCGCTCTACAGGAGACAAGGAAAGTATGAGGCTGCCGAGATACTGGAAGAATGTGCCATGAAATCTCGTAGAAATGTAAGTAGATAGGAAGGATACAGTGTCATCTACAAGGCTGAGTCATGCATTTTGTGTAGGATCCAGTGATCTCTTAGCATTTTGGCAATTCATAATCCACTCTTCTTTGGTAGTTGAACACTTGACCAACGTTGAATTTATTTATTCATGGGTAATATTTTTGACATGCATCAATTTTGTCCTGTGTATGGCCAATGAATGTGGAACTTTCAGCCGGTTTCAATAATGCTAGATAAATGATTTACTTACGTACAAAATGTGTGACGTGGCCTTCAAACTTATATTGAAAGTTTTACTTATTATTTTGTAATGCATGTTTTGTTATAGAATTATTATCCAAGTGCTGTATTTGTATATTAGGTTTTAGGAGCTATATCCAGTTTTCTCATAGACAAATTTTACCTTCTGTCTCCTCCTTATACTCTGAACTTGAATGTAGATACATATAGCTAATGCACACAGTATAGATTCCTATTTTCTCATAATTGCGAATTTGTGATCTACAGAGAATTAAGACTCACAAAGTTAATTGATGATTACACCCTTGTATTGGTAAATTCTTTTTTTTTTTTTTTTTTTGTATAAATACAGTTTGATTTCTTGCTTGGGAAAAATGTTCAACAAGACAATATTAGATTAGTTATCATTCATTTGTCCAAATGGATACAGCTATACTGAATTGAGCCAAAAATCAAATTGGTTGAAAATTGTGTGCTTATGTTTAAAAATTGGGTATGTAAAACTCATCTCTTGTAAATTCTGACATCATTAGATGTTTTTTTACAAAGTTTTCTTGAATTGAAAAATACTTGATTTGTAAAACTATCATCCTATTTCATATTCCGAGCTTCTTTTAAGTCATGCTTAGCTCCATAGGAAGTTTGTTCAAGTTTTATTAAAGTCGATCACAAGTTTATAGCTCCATTGCTCCATGTAGAGTTTCAATGTAATGGGCTTTTCGGTTGTATGAAAATCTATTTACGCATTGATTGCTGTAAAGCTTCAACCATGCGCTAAGTGTTTGTGTTAATTGTCATTGGAAGTTGAGTACTGTTATCATTCAATATAAGCATACATAGATGAGTTCATAAGTTCAACGCTACATGAACAGGCAAATAAAAAGACTGGAAAAAGCAATTGCGTGACAGAAATTCTCCCCATAGATTCAATCCATGAATGACCTAATGTTCATTCAATTGCCAGTAATCATGCTTTGTCTCAACATATTCATCAAGCTTTTGAAAAAATGTTTAAAAGAAAATTTGAATTTCATTCATTTTTCATTGACAGTCCAAGGTAAGTTGTGCATTTGATTGTGTCATTAAAGTGGTTAATAAAAACATAACATCATGGAAATTTATTGGGAATATTATGGTGATGGACGTTTTTTCTTCAATTTAGAACTTCAACTTCTTTTGCTGTTAATTACATAGGCTGGTGTGCAATATTAATTTATAATCCATCATCTACTAGTATTCATGGCTCTATGAATTTTAACAGCAATGAAGGGGAGTTTGCAAAGTTTTGAATTTTGCATGTAGCTGTTTGATGTTGCATAGTGTCTATATAGTGTGTTGTGTTGTTTTGAATTTCGTTTTTTATTTCTTTTTGTGGAAACGGATGTAGAAAATGTAACATTCTATTATGCAAAATAATGCAAATTTCATATCGTAGGTGATAAATTATGGATTTTCTTTGTATAGACATAGTGGGTATACAATTAGAAAAAAATTTTGGTGGAGATTTTTGTTTTTGATTTTAACTCGAAAGGTGACGGTTTCTAAAAGAGGATTAAACTAAATCGTTTTTTAAGCGCGTAGATTCTATTTCTCTTCTGTCATGCCATTCTTACACATGCCTAGGTAAAACAGCAATACAAATAGCATGTGTCTTGAAGAGGACTGGGTTGTAGTTACCTCTGCATGCATCTCACTTTCAGATAATGATAATGTTCTGCTAGATTTGTGGTCCTCCATGGCCTTCATAGTCCCTCAGTTGCCAGAATCCTGCTAAAATACAGTCAAACCTCTCTCAATCGGGTATCCACTGGACATATAGTTAGTAATAGGTTGCCTTTCTACACATTTTTTAAAAACATACAGCATACCACGTGATAAAATGTACACCTTTATCTTCAAGAGTGCTCTATATATAGAAGACCACTGTAGAAGGGTGGCCTCTATAGACAATTTTGATCCTAGTATTGCTGGATTGCCTACGTTGGAGTATAGAAACAATGCTTTCTCTTTCTTTGCTTTAACTTTTGATCTTTTGCGAGTGCATTCTGCCATCTCATATTGCTGTATGTGTTCTGGCCCCTCCCACATTCCCATCTTCTTCTATTGCCTCTCTACCTTATCCCCTCCCTCCTCTCATCCCCTTCCGCTCCTCTCCTCCCATTTTTCAAATTTACACCCCACCTTTCCTCCCCTCTGTTCTGTCTTCCACATCCCATCCTCATCTTTTATTTTCTCAAACCTTTTTCCTCTCTCTCTGTCTATTCTTGTTACAATCCTCTTCTTCCTCTCTACCATTTCTACCCCATCCTCTCCCTATCCTATCTCACTTTATCTGCGCTCTCTCCTATCTATTTTATTCCGTCCTATCTCCTTTGTACCCTTCCTTCTTTTTCTTCTCTGTTTTTCTAAATTCATCCCTTCTTCTCTACATTCTCCCTCTGTACATTTCCTCCTACCCTACCCCATCCTCCATTTTCCCTCTCTCCATCTCTATCTCACTTCGCTTTCTACTTCTTTCTCCAACCCTCTCTCCAACTCGCATCCCCTCTCTTCCCTACCTCCTCCTACCCCACCCTCTCTCTTTTACTCCCCCCACTCTACCCTTCTTTCTTTCTCTATACCCTACTCTCCTCCCTTTCCTACCCCACCTCCCCCTCTACCCCTCCTTCTCTCTCTCTCTCTCTCTCTTTACCCCACCCTTATCTCCTTCAGGCCCTGGACATGGTGCGCGAGACCAAAGTCCGAGAGCTTCTGGGCCAGGACCTCTCCACAGACGTGCCACGGTCCGAGGCCTTGGCTAAGGAGCGGCACCACCGACGTAGCAGCAGCGGCACCCCCAGGCACGGAAGCACAGAGAGCGTGTCGTATGAGAAGACAGACGGTAGCGAGGAAGTGAGTATAGGCGTAGCATGGAAAGGGGTGAGTATAGCAAGTGAATAGCCGCAGTGTTTGACCAGTTTCTTCACAACAAAATTCTCTCAAGCAATATCAGATGAAGGGTAGGCAACACGGTTTCTGATTTGAGTGATGATTTTCTATCTTTCTCCTTTTATTTACTTCCAAGAATTGCCAACCAGGATAATGCCTTTATCGATTTCCATTCCAATAGCTTGAGGCAATATGCCATTCAAAATATACCATGATTAAAACACAGAATTGTAAGAGTTGGCAACTCTTGCCCACATTAGATTGATGTGATGTTTGGCCTCAAATTATTTTCAGTTTTACTTTTCAAAGAATGAGTGAAGTTTTGCAACTTTCCACTTTTTGATGTTTTCGGAATTATCATTTTCTTATCATTTCTCAAAAATCAATTCCTGTTTTTTGGCGCTTTCTATCTTTAGGTCCAAAGTAGCCATTTTGCTTCATAGTTAAGATGATAAAAGTAAAGAGATTTTCATCCTAAAGTAATTTGTGCCCATTCCAAAGTAATGCCCACTCTCTTTTTCCAATTGCAGTAAACCTTTTATGCATGTTGTTTACTTTGTTTGTTTTTATTTCTTTGGGCAAAGAAAGAAGATTGCGTGTTAAATGTTTCACAACACTTTGCACATTGGCACAAACATGGAGGATTTACAATCATGGATATTTTCATCATTATTACATCAAAAGTAGCAAATAAAGACAAAAAAGCAGTTGGTTTAGAATAAACAACAAAATATATACACCCTAAGTAATATTACAAGGTATTGGATATTTGAATAGTGGCATCCATTTTTAGTCTAAACCCAGGTCTGTACATCAACAAAGGATTAAGCATACCAAATGAAAATAATCTACAAAAACAGCAATTTTTCTTCAATTTATCAATCATATATATTAATTAATTACCTTTGACCTATTTGATTATTTTCTTCTTCTATAAACCTTAAGATGTTTTTAAGATATGGGATTCTTACCCTTGCTAATGCTGCTAACAATTATGTATTTGCATTGCATAATTTGGTGTCGTGGATCAGTAGTCCATATTAATTATCCTGCTCTGGTTACTCTTTAATGCAGTAACCCTTCTCATGGCAAAGAGCAGTTAGTTGTGCTCAAAATTGGAACTCCCAATATTATAGGGACTCAGAATGACCTTATATAATATAATCTAAATTTGGGCATGATCATGAATTAACTTATACTCATTTTTTTGCGCTTCAGAAATGAGTCATATTTGACTAATTATGACAATTTAAAAAGTGGTTATAGGGAGGACATTTAGCAATTAGAATCCAATAGATTTATTTTGTTTATTTAATATCCATGGCAATTTCATCTTTATCTAGGGACAGCTGTCCTAGTCATCTACAGAGGGAGTAGTAAACCTCCTAATTAGGATGTGGGAGATATTTATACGGCATTAAAATTGGTTGGAGATTAAAGTGACAATAAATTCATAAGAGATAATGTTTGTTATTCCCTTACTAGAACTTCTATATGTCATATTATTTTAGTTAAACATGAACTCTAGTTTTAGTATTGCATTATGAAAGAAAATTTTTTTGAACAAGTATGAAATTTGTTACATGTAATTATATACCAAAAGACAGGGGTCACTTGCCCAGTCAAAATTCAGAGCAGAACAACATTGTCAAGATTGAGAGATGTTTTTATATTTTCTATCTCTGTCCCAACACTTGATTTGCCATTTAATATTTCCTTCTTTGTTTGAAAGAGGATTCTTTCACAATGTAATCACTCACACAACCAGAATTTATGCCCATCTTGAAGTATAATTCATGCCTCATTTCCCACCTGATTGTGAGATAATCCCACTTTCTACTTGCATCTCCCGACTCGCGTAGAAGCGGAAACCGAAGGATCGTTCCCGATCTATCCCGGCCGGATACGTCGAGATACCTCGCAGTCCACCTCATGTTCTCGTGGAGGTTAGCTATTGTTTAATACATTCTGGCGATGAACCACGTCAGTCAAATCCAGTCCCTTTACTAATCTCACCATCCATTGGATTCAAACATATATGATTTAAAGAGACTACTAACAACCAAGATGCTTTATCATTATTATTATAATAACGGAACCTTCTTTTATATTTGAATAAACAACATGCTTTGAGTTATCTCATTTTAACAATCATTTTCCATCATGCACTTTATTGATATAATACCCAAGTAGATAGAACACCACATCAATTTTATTCCCACTCAAATATGTTTATTTATTCTGCAACGCCTATTCTTTGGTGAAGGCAACTTATTAAACCCTGAGTTGTAGGTATTTAAGTTGACAAGAAGATCGCATGTGATGTGATAGTGGAAGATAATTGGGATTAAAATAATCTTGGATTTGGCATTTTTTCTAAAGCTTATATAAGATACATAGGTTAAGGCTTTATTTATGAGACAAGTCTTGTGGAATTTGCAGTATCTACTATGTAGATAAATTGAATGAGATCATACTTTTATATTAAGTTATAGAAAAAAAATTAAAGAGTATCATCTAGAATCTGAGTTGGTGTAGCCTTGTTGTCAATTAATCCCAAATGATAAAATGGTACACTATCGATACACTGTCTCTTGCAGAAAGGGTTCGAAAATGCTCAATATGGAAAGGTAAAACTTATCATTTCTTCTATTTGTGCATCATCCTCATAACAATGTAGACATCAGAATTCCATTTTAATCTGTGAAATTTCTTGTAGAAAGAGAGATATTTATCTGTGTTGTGGCATTAATTCTACTTCATTTGTTCAAATATTGATAGCATATGACATAAAGAGAGCATGCTATCCAGTTCTGTGCTAGATGTAGCGGTTGGCCACGGATATACTAACATGCAATTAAAGAAGTATTATTAAATTCATTCAATAGCATTGAATGAGACAGATTAATTTTGATATAAATTCCAGATATTTTAAGGGAAAGTTTATTATTGATATATCTCATCATCAGATAACTAAAGGTTTGGTCCTAAAATTAGGTAAATCAAGAATATTCTAGATTTAATTTGCTTTTAAGAAAAATAGAAAATAGAAAGGATATATGATAGCAAAATTTAATTATTAAACTTGTGATATCCTATGTTTGTAAAAGAAATACTGAATCATACATTTTTAAGAAATCAGAAATATGCGTTTTACTCTCAATTATATAATATCATTTTAAAAAATTACAAAGGTAAGATGGGTATTCCACAAATCTGTTTATAATTTAATTGATAAATGGGACCTGTGATGACTCTGAAAATATGATCTAGTACGGATTATTAACATCTGATGTTTTTGCATGTTCATTACATCATTACTATCTTCACTTTAACCAATATATTGTCACCAATATTATCTTTGTTTTAAATTCATCAGGGTTGACATTTTTCCATTTACATTCTCCTTTTTTCTATACATTTATTTCTGATTCTTAATTAAAATCATCTTACACCTTTTCTATGTCTTTTTTAAAATAATTGCCAGTTTGAATAGTAAAGGAGGTATATACTTGATTTAAATATGTTATATCAAGATAAAGGAATTGAAAAATCAATAACGATCATTATCAATAAGGAGGTTAATGAAGTAAGTAAATTTCTTGATAAATTAATAAATAAGTAAAAAAAATATATATATATAAATGAATATGAGAATGAATGAATAAGTGAATAAACAAGAGAAAATTTGAATAGATAAATGACTGATGTTGATATTTGGCTATGTATTACGAAATTGTCTTGCCATGTTTTGGAATGTGCCATTGTATAATTTATGAAAATGCGATAACATTTGAAACAACATATGTATGAAAGTGTTGCTTAGAGTGCCAAAGTTCTACAAAACTAGCAAGAGAAGTAAAATCCTCATAAAGTTATGAAAATTTAAGAAAGTAAAGTGATGATTATTGTCATTGGCTAGATTACAGCAAGAAATAGGTAAAAAAAAAAAACCAAAAACAAAAAAGAAAAAAATAAAAAAAAAAAAAGAAAAAAAAAAAAAAAAAAAATTAAAAAAAAAAGTAGAATTACATGAAGCTATTTTATTGAAAAAAAAGATAAATTAATTGTACTTGTAACTCAAGTGAAATCCCATAGGATTGAGCATTATGCCCAATTGAAATGATAAGAATTAAATCAGCTAATGATGAATATTATTTTTTTTAGAGAAAACAAGAAATGGCAAAAGCTACTTTGCATACTTGCTTGGTTTTATTTTTGCTATAAGTAAATTATTATTTGCCAAGGTTGCTTTTTGCAAAGTTGATTTACTTTTGTTCATTTATTTTACTCCAGCAATAATAAAATAATGAATATAAATATGCAGAAGAGAGCACCTTTAATTAGTGATAAAGTATTTGGCACAGAGCATAGATTATCAAATGTAAAAAAAAAAAGACTTATTAACTGATATATGTCTCTTATGCTTACTGTACGCTTCAGTTCATAGATGTTGTTTTGTTTTACTTTTAAGTTTGAAATGTATCATTTAAGCTATTAGAGATGAATAAAATTGGCAAGATTCATGTTTATTAGATACATGTACTTATCACACACACCCGCTTCCTGAATTTTGAAGTTGATGAATTTTATCTCCACCATTAAAACAGAAAATAATTTGAAACCTTTTCTACAACTTAAGTTAATTATGGAAGTCCAATGATACAGATACTATCAACTTTTAGCTTGTATTTCTTCTCTAAAAATGCAAAAGAGTGTACTCTCCAAGTCCCAATATGTAACAAGATGCCTAATGCCTTGCATTGCGATTTCTAGTATTCCAAACGCTGGGAAATATGAAAATAGTTCCATGAGTGAGAGATTGATATATTGTTATATTTTAAGACACATTCTTGTGTTTTACAAACAGTTGAATTCAATATTTGGTGTTTTAGTCTTTGGATGCAGATTTGCAGCTTGATAGATTAGTTTTTAAAAGCGGGTAGGAGTTGCAGGCTTGTTTTGGTTTTTGGTGCATGAGGATATATATATGATTGTGGGTGTATATATTCATTGTGGAAGGTTTGACTTGTCGCAGTAGAAAGGTATAGTTGTTTTCTGCTTGAAATAGTGGGTTTCTATATTGGGGCCTGATTTGTCTTGAGACTACATTCAGAATTAATCTTGAGTTTATTAAGACTAGTGCTGCAGCATTTAATAACTGGTTTGTCATTGCTTCACTATTTGCCTAATTTAGTATTTTATCATTTAACTTAGTCCAACATAATTTAATCGTATCTCTTCTAAATGGTTTTCAACATCCATTTTTTTTAATACATGTTTTTTTTGTTTTATTTTTTATAAAACGATGTTTTCCAAATCTACTTTGTCCAGTATAAGGTCACTTAAAACATTTATTAGACAATTGTTATTGAACCAACTGGTAATTAGAGCAAGTTATTTTTTGACCAAATTTTTAGACTGGATGAACCATATACAAATATATAAGGATAAGTTTTTTTTTATTTGTGAATATAGTTGAAAATGCATTGTGAATTTCTGACACTTGATCATTCAGAGTAGGATAATGGTTTATTTGCATTACATCACAATAAACCACCTCAACCCAGGTATTACAAGGTAGCAAAAGAAAAAAATATCAGTCAGATGAAATCTGCATGATCCTTCTTACTCCATGCTACTGAGAATTGAAGTACAAATTTTTATAATCCTACATATTATTAACACTCCTGCTTCTTTATATACACTGTATCATGTCCCTACATGTTTGGCTGTTGGCTGTTACACCTCAAACACCCTGTTACAAGAAATATTGAGATTGGGTCATGTACATAACTTCATTACTGGGTCAAACACTGTTGTTTATTTGCTATACTCACTGTCTTATGTCTCTGTTTCTGTCTATGGGAACGGAATAATATCTTATTCTTATCTGGTTTTATTTCATATTTCTATGTGAACTTTGTCTAAGCACTTTTATTTTAGTGCAGTTTCTTACGCAGACTGCAAGCTCTTGTTATATTTGAAGTGTTGTTGATGAAGTGTTTTGATGGTTATTGTGTCATGGCGAGTTGCTGTGGGCGATGTAAAGCATTGGAGGGAATTCGACAGAAAAATTGAGGAAAAAAGTCCTGCCAATGGACAATTTTATGCGGGACCCAGACCTTCAAATATAATGTGTAAACAACAAATGCTTTAATTTGCTGACATTTTGAATGAGAACTTTCTGAGACAGGATCCAGACTCTGTTATTTCTCTTCAAATTGTATCTTATTTGAAAGCATTATTGAAAGATGTGAAAGAATGAAGTTTCCCTGAAACAAAAGCTTGCAGATCTGTGGGTATTTATGAGTTTGCATGCAGCTATCCAATTAATGATTTCAAGGCACTTTATATATATATTTATATGATTTCAAACCCTGTTTTGCTGCTTTATCTATATTGTATTGAATCAAGAACCTTTTTGATTTGTTATCAATAATATCCAGCAATGTACAAAGTGATTATATCTGTATGTGATCAATGATTATAATATTTCTTTCAACTTGCTATTTCAGCTCCTCTGTATATCCAAGTAGTCAGCAAAGTGCATGTCCATTGGCACTCTCCAGCTACTATGCAATTACAAAATTGTTTTAGTTTGAGAAATTTATATATCCATATTGTGTGTATATATATTCTGTATTTATTATTTGTCTTTCTCCACCCCTTTTAGCAGGTACCCACTCCTTAATGTGCAAATTTCTGGCTGTGCATTTCTAGCCCTGCATGTGTCCTAAATCTTTCTAATTGCATGTTTGTGTTTTCACTTTCCTTTGCACTATCCCTAACTACCTCTAAGCATCTAGCATTGTGTGTTCTTGGAAATTAATGCAAACTAATTATTTAGATTTTAAAATAATGATCTAAAACACCTAACAGTAAATCTAAACTTTTAATATTGATTACAAGCAATTTTTGTGTGACGATTTAAATTTAGTTCAAAGAGTTGAAGCATTTAGAAAGAGATTGAAGGAAATAAAATGAAATCTAACACCATCAAATCTGATAGATTTAGGTCTGAAAACACTAATTTATGTTTTATAATGCAAAATGTGTTTTGTCAATGTTTGTTCCTTTTGTGTGGTAAGCATTTGTTTTCTGTTCAGCAACGATATACTTCTACATGTATGTGTATTTGATTAAAAAAACAAAGAGTACCAACATGCTTACATCAAATCCATTTGTTGTCTGTGATAACTTATTCCAAACAACCAGGCATGCACATGAGGTTTATTACTCAATTATTCAAAACAAGACAGGACTAAAGAGCTTGAAGCAGTACAATATTTGCACACAAATTAATTTTTTTCATTTATGTGATGAAATGTGTATTACACAGGGTGTTATGTCTGTGTCATTCAAACCTCATGAATACAGCTCCCCTGCAATGATAATTCATTCCCATTGACATTGGCTATTTTCCATTTAATTGTTTGGAACTAGCATCTCTGACAACAGATGAATATGATGTTGCACATTTCTACCCTACAAACACCTATTAATTGTATATTGTTTTTCTCAAACTTTTGACGAAGAAGCAAGTGCTGAGAAGCCATTTCCGTATAGAATTTGTAGCTTATCACTGAGAGAAAGTCAAGTAGACATGCATTTGGTATTGTACTTTGCAAACCAGAAGCCAAAGAGCTTTACTTTTTTATCCTTGCTTTCCTAAAACGTTCATGGCATTGATATTATTTCATTTCACGAGCTGAATCATTGCTGTTTTTCTACAATGTTAAAAAAAACCACTTCAAGACTGGCATAAAAATGAATGCATGTAAAAGTTTTTCTATGCAGCACATTCTTGAATGAATCTATTGTTGGTGATGTGCTTGAGCTGAAAACATTTGAGTCTGAAACATTAAAGATTACAAAAGATTCAACTAAAATAGTATACATAGTTAAAGTTAAAGCTACATTGTCATCATTTGTATGGTTTCACATTAAATATTTGAGAGCTTGAAAACATTGATTAAAGGAAATAAATCTGTATTCTAAAGCATTGAAAAATTCATGTCCAAAATTTTGTAGGTTTATTTAACAAACTTTTTTTTTAGTAATTGTAAAATTATTCCTGCAATGTTAACTATATGTTCATTGAATTAGAAGTTCATAAACATATATTTATATGTATCAATAATTGTGTGGCAATGTGTGAATTGAGAAAAAAATGAATAAAAACATGACAGCTCAATAGTAGTATAGATAGGAAAGTTTTCAAAGTCATACATATATGGAAAACAAATAAAATCTCACAAACAAATGTTATTGCATTGATCATTTACAAAATGCAACTTTTATGCATTTAAGATATTTTCATGTCTGCAATAATCATCTAAATAAGTCTGCCCTCATCTGAAAATCAATTTTACGACCAGCATTATTCATAGAAAGTTCTTTTTAAGAGTATGTAGTTTAGAGAATATATCTAGTTGAAGAGAATAGTTCAAGAAAGTGTTTATCAGAAGTTTTTAAGATTTTGACATTTTTCACAATGATAGTAGAATTGTTTAGACTGTTCATAATGATGTACTTGTTAGAATGTATTCATATATTAATAGATTTTGTGTTCATGTATTAGGGGCATCATATGGCATGTTTCCTAGTAAAGATACATGTCAGAAATACTTTTCTCTTAATTGAAAACTTCCATGCAAGGATAAGAGATATCAGTGTTCAAAAAGGATTACACAAATTTCCTGAATTAAATTGTAATTTGTCATTTAGGACATCACACAATTATAATGCATTTTCATACCAAAATTATTTGCATGAAATTGTCTTTAAAAAATCCCAAAGCAAACATACCATCTGAACATCTTTCTATTTTGCAAGAATCTATGTTCACTGTTAAGCTGCGAATGATTTTGGATGTTTCTCTAGGATATAACTCTGGTATATGACTGCAGCATACGGCTCAAATTCATTTTGAAATCTTTGATTTTTGCTCAAGGAGATATTCCACATATATTATGCACATCCCTCATATGCAGTCATAGCACTCGTCAATAGAATAGACTTCAATGTACTGAAATATGAGATTGCAAAAATTGGACAGAGTTGTGAAGCGCTAGTCAGCAAAACTGAAATAATTTGAGTTTAGGAATCCACCATCGCTATTCTTCAATGTATATATTTATATATTTTCATTATAACTTGGACCAATTATGTTTACTTGGTCTATGACATTTGAGATATTTGTACAATTACTACAACAACTGAACTGTAGGAGTTGATGGCAGCATGATATTGTGGAATGTCTCAGTGGAGACCAAATTGTTCAGTTTTCTTTAACTTCCTTCAGCCATCTCTGACAATGAACCCAGTTTTTGTCTAGTCCCATCCCTTTCTAGTCATCTCCTGTTTCATGTTTTATGTACTTAGATTATATTTTTCCTATATCAGCCATTCCGAACCCCTCCAAAGTACAGCTCTTTGGCTGAAGAAGGTGTTCATAAATGAATTAAAAAGTTGATAACAAAACCCTATGTAACAGACATCACATCATCTGAATTTGAATTTCAATTATTTCTAAAAACAGATTTAAAATTGGACAGTAAATTGGACTGTAAATGTATTTTATATGACACAACCAAAATACAAGTTCCAACACCAGCAGTGTAGACAAACCTCATGCTTTATAGTTGCACATGATGCATTAATAAATAAAGCTTGAATGTAAAGAGATAATAAAAGCATAGTCTACTTAATTTTTTTGGGGAGGGGCGGCAATACATTAAAAAAATAGTGTGACATAATGTAAGTCACAGCATACACATTCAACTATTTTCCACCAAAAATTGGCCTGAATCAAAGGTTTTTGTTATCATTATAATCATATGATTAATATCTTGGTTTGAATTATAATTGACACATGTGTGCAAAGTGTAATTTTGGGTGAGGGAGATTTGTTTGTATGTCCACTTGGAATGGCTGATATAGTGAAATGAGAAACTAAAGGGAATCATTTTTCCCAAATATGCATGGAAACTATTTTTAGTAGATATGTAAATTAGAATGTTTTCCGCTCACCTAGAACCTGTTGTCATATGTTTTTGTACACACATTTTTAATGTTGATGCATGCTCATGTGAAATGATAAAGAAAAAGGTACTGTTAGCACCACCATACGCACTGCACTGCCACTTGCAATTGTCAAATTAATTGAGAGTAATGCAATGATTATTAAACTGTTAAAAAATCACTGAATTATCATAACTGTAACTGTAGACTGTGGCTTAAGAAAAGCAGTTTTGGAAGTAGATTTAATGGGTAAAAAAGGATTTTGAATGACATCCTTTTTTTTTCAATCAACCTTCATTTTCTACCAGAATCATGTAATCTTGAAATATACACATGTGAGAATGTTTGATTAGATCATGTTTATATTGACTGTATAATGAGCTAAAAGGAAGCTTATTTATGTACACCTTCTTTTAATTCTTACCACCCTGAAGTATCTGCACATTTAATTATCCAAACAGGATATTAATACCTTCCCAACCCCTTCCCTGACCACCCCAACTGCCAACCCCTCGAAGTCAGTACGACAAACTGTGACCCCTGTTCATATATTTTTTCTCCATGCATTATTATTTGTAATTTGTTTTCATATTTAATGGTTCCCTGGAAGCTCATTTATGTTTTTTGTGTCTTTCATTTAATATTCATGGTTTCATGAATGACATTTCACAAGTTTATTATTATTTTCTTTTTCTTCTTTTGATTTTCACAGATGTAATTTGTAGTTTCATTTATAATTTCATTCCCATTTTGTCCCCCCAAGCAGCAAGTGCTGAGCAATTCGGATCAATGTTCTCTCTCTCTCTCTCTCTCTTTCTCTCTCTCTCTCAAAATAGCGTAGCCATGTAACATGAAGTGCTATCTTATCTGTTTTTATATTGAATATGGTTGATTATATCAATGTATAGTCAAAGTCACAATAGACTCGGGGTAAGATGAAACAAACCATACATATTAAACATATTTTAAAAAAAATTGTGGGGTTTGTCTCCCTCTTATCTTTACAAAAATTACCTTTGATAGTTGATGCATGAATTCGGTGGATGTGGTTTAGTTTTATAATTCCTTTTGGAAGCTCAATCAAGAGTTTCATTTGCAAATCATTTTAAATGATGATTCCAAATCAGAGAACCATTTCCTACCGGCCAATCCAGACTATCTCAGAACAATATGTCAACCTATGAAACTAGCCAAAACAAGGAGTTGCCTAGAGATCAGGGAAAGTTTCTCTAGCCAAAGAGTTGTGAATGTATGGAACAAGCTTCAACAGAAAAGCCCTAAATACCTGCACTCTCATTAACCCTTTTAAAGGGACTACCCAATTTTTTTAATGGGCCCACAGGGACCCCGTAACTCGGCCACACCATGCAACATTTAGTGTTACATTCTGTATTCAATTACCAATAACAATATGTAGATGCGGCTTTTAAGATAAATCAAAGATGAATTGAAATTGCTATGGTGCAACCTTCATGTTACAAAATATCATAATTCATAACCTTATTCTATTGTGGCTTTTGACATTGTTGACAGATAATATTAGTTCACCTTGATATAGTATAGAGAGAGAAAAAGAGAGAGAGCTGGCCCTGTGCATGCTTGCATGTTGACCCCAAACCTATGTTATGTCATTCTTATTACGTCAGAATGGCGATGGAAAGTTAAGGAGAAGCGGGTCGCTGTCAAAACTCAGGGCCTCGGTGCGGCGTAGCAGCACTAAACTACTCAACAAGCTCAAAGGAAGAGAATGCGACGATGATGGAGGGTGTGTATCTAGTCTCAAATCTATCCTATTTGCTGCTCTTGGATGGGCTAGTCTTTTTAGTCCTTTTTTGCTTACTTTAGGGGAACACTTTAAGTTATACCAACTGAACTTAGAAGTTAGAATTTAAACTCTTTGTTTCAAATCCCCAATTTTAATGAATTCTTATTATTCATGAATTTTTGTCATGAATGATAAAAGGTACCACTAAGGTCATTCGTCACAATAGTAATGTAATGCTACATATTCTTTTTTTATATGGGCTTGATGGTTTGGCAGTTATGATTCTCAATAAATAATCAAATCATGGAAATTAAACATGGAAACAACTGATTGCTCCACTATGGAATTGTTCAATTCGTAAGTTTTTCACCTTAGTAGAGTTTCATTGCATGTAGGCTCTGCCCACATGAATATAAGTCTAATAAAAAAAAAATTAAAAAAGAGAGGAACCCAAATATGTGTTGGTCAGCTGTAAGGAGCAGTTTACAGTTCTAATGCCATTTAGGCATGACATATTTTAATTTTACCCCATCCCATTCACCTAACTATGTAATAAAATTTGAAACAACAATATTTCTAAAGTCGTAGTCCTGTAATTAGACTAAAAGAATACAATGAGAGTAGAAATAATAGAGTTTTATTTGATCGCCATAACAATAACCACTTGAATATCTATTCAACTCCCAAATTGACTACTTCTAATCACTAAAGCTAACAACTTGTATTCAAATGTGTAGAGCAATTAAGTACATTATGACGTTTTTCACGAAGTTACCCTTTTACTTTTTACAATTAAAACCTTTGAAGGTCTGACATTTTTGATGGTTTAATGGATATGGTGAAAACTGGGTGAGTGGCATTGATCCAATGGTGTATGACGTAAAGTGCTTTGTCCGCCTTGGGGGCCGCATAGAGCCTTTGTAACTTCTTCCCGGTCGATAATACACCTCCTTGAAGCCCTGTATGGCTGTGTTGGCTCAAAATAGAATATATATGAAAGAGAATTGGCTGTCTTGAAAGATTAAAACTCTATCCATACTCATGAATAAGCATGGAAGCCATTTTCAAAATTGCTATTATAGAATCGGTGTACTTTTGCTTAAAATATTATACAACGTTGGTAGTGATTTCAATCTAGGCTTTGTTGTATAGCTAGATAGACGAAAAGCTGAGTAGGCGATGATCTTAGATTTTTAAACGGTGTCTGACTTTTCTACAGAGGATATGAAAAAGACAAATCATAAACATGTAATTGACAATAGTTGTAGAATCACAAAAAATATGAAATGTAATGAGCCAAACATATTTTCTTATTGCATAAAATTTGATTAGACTGTCTTTATAGCATACCAAATGTACATAAACAAAAACAAGGCTTAATTACTTTGCACTGATGTCTGTACTACTGTGCATTGTCGTGATATTGTCTTATCGCCATTTGTTTTACAAGCTAGTCTAATCCTGAGAGGCTTTTGAATCAGAACCATCCAAAATCTGCCAACCTAAATCCTTAATTTCTGTTAGTTACACATGAGGATGAATTGTATATACATCAGTAAATATCAGTTAGATAAGAGCTATGAATAACACCAATTGATGAGTAAAAAGTATTTGCAAGTACACAAGTGTGATGCTTAATGAACATTCTTGTTGTGTTCCAAATCATTTATTATCATCTTTACATTTGCATACCCCATTATTGATCAAAAAAAAAAAAAAAAAAAAAAAGCAATAATGTGTCTTCAGGTTGGCAGGTATACTATCACAGTTACAATCACATGAAAACAAGTACTATGTAATTGATGTACATTGTATACCTCCATAGAATGTCAATGTACTTGTAACTTTGACAAGAGTCCTCCAGGTTTCAGCTGGCTTGCAAAATGACTGACGAAGTGGATGTTTCCGAAAGAGATTATTTCTTTATTCTAGTTGAATGGCTCTCTCAAATCAAGTGTTATCTGTTCCAAGTGACACTTTTTCTATGTTTGCATATTATTCAGTGTACATTATATCCCAGTGTAACTTTGTAGAACCTGTGTACTTGCTATATTATTTAGCTCTGTGTTAAAAAATCTGTCATCTTATTTCCTATGATTTTTATCTGATTATAGTTGTATATATATTTTTTTATTCCAACTCTTCTGTTTGTTCCAAGTAACAATTGCTTAGAGATTGGTACATTTTCTTCAGTCGAATATTTGTAGAAAATCAGGAAATATCACCATATAAACAAAGCTTAAACATATAAAGAAAACAAAAAATGTAACAAAAAGAAAAAAAAAATTGGCATATTTGATTCTAATAATTTGGAAAACAGTTGTTATATTTCCAAGATCCATGCATGTACAATACATGTCAGAATTCTATGCTTTCCTGGGGGGTGTTTCATCAAGATTTGTCGCAGAGACAATTAGTCAGCGCTGACAAATTCCTTGATTGTGATTGGATGAAAAGCGCTATCGCTGACAGTTGCTATGGGAACTGTCGGAAAATGACTCCTTGTCGCTGCGACATATCTTGATGAAACACCCCCCTGATGTCACTCTAAAGCTCAGAAAAATGATATCTCAATGAGACAACTTGGCGCTACCTATTGCTCAGGGCATTTATGGTGGTAACAGGTAGCAAAGAATTCTGACTTGCTCTTTATTTGATGTCGGGAGAAGTTTCCTTGCACTGGTCAGCCCAGTTATGATTACGTACGTTAAATATTGAAATATATCAGAAAGGTTCATATATATATTTAAAAAAGTTACAAATGATATCCTTCAATTTAAAGATCTTTGAAACGGTTGCTCGTTACTAACATCCCCCTGAACACACAACATTTTCAAGATCACATCAATATGTATACACAAAAACAAGTTACAGTTTGTAAAAGAAGAAGATTTATCTTTAAAAAAAAGTTGCTCTGTAAACCTATACCCTAATGTGAAAACAAGATCAAATGTGCCCATAAATTGTGATTGATATTATTATTTGATTAATTGTGATAACTATATTGGTTCTTGTTATAGTGCTTTGATCAGCTTTAACACATCTTTTTTTATTTGTCCCACAAACTTCTTTCTGTATATGGTTTCACAGTGCTTCTTTGAATATGTTGCTTTGATTGGTTCAAACACTCTTGCTTTTTCTTCCCACTGATCCAAATCTATTCATATTTGTGCAGATAGCTTGTCTTAGTACAGTCAAACCTGTCTTAATTGCCACTGTTTCATCAGGACTTGGGCCATTTTTATACCCCTGATGAAATATATTACCGCTCATGGCCACCTCCACAAAGTCCATTTGTTTATAAACTTTAAAAGCACATTCTGTTGAGTATATAGAGGTTGTTGCAATACGCTTGAAAATTTGTTATAGAAATGTATCAGGATGACACACCCTTGATAGAGAGTAACCTGTGGATATAAAGCTACTGCACCTCTTTTCAGAAAGAAAAATGGCAGCGAGCATGTATGCATTCATGAACCTCTCTCCATACCCAGTAGAATGTCCTTGTAACATATTACCCTATTGGGTGTATGGAAAATACATCCGCTTTCAGTGGCTACAACTTTATCTTTCCCTTGTAAGACAGATTAGACTGTATCTTATTGCTGTACTTTGTTGTCGTTTCTGAATTGGTCTAAGCAAAAAACCTTTACTTCTTCTCTTTTACGAGCACTTTCTTCATGTTATATGTCAATGTCATCTGTGTAATTTTGTTTGTGTATTGGTGCAAGGAGCTTTCCCACTCTGTCAATTGTCTAAACCCCCCATTTCGTCTGCACCTTTAAAAAAAATTTGCTCTGGGAGTGCACATAGATTTTCTAACATTAAACATTTAATTCTAGAGCTTGTGGAAATAGTCATTTGGAGAATAGATCATTGTAAAACTGAACTTTTAATCAGATGGATTGATTCCACATAGCAAGAGTTATAGACGGATCTAAATGTACAAACTTTTTAACAATGTAACACTTTGAAATGTTTTACAGTAATGTCTATTGTAGCACCTTATTACTGTTGAATTTCAACCATCTAGTTGTTCGGTGTCTCACAACCAGCTGGTTTCTTCATCCAGGGCTTTAGTCAACGTTACTCTGTACCACCCATCCTCGGTCAATCCCTCTTGTTGCTGGCAATGTTGCATGTAATAGCATGTTGCCACCTACCCATCAACAAACCCATGTTTTGTCTTTGTCGTGAAGCATTGCATATGTCCCTGCTCCCTTGCATGTTATGGCTTTGCACCTTTTGTGTTTTACTCTCCTTGTGCATGTAGAAAATGTATTGAGAGGGCCAAACTGAGAGCATTTATTATTTTTCAAATTTGATTTTAATTTCATTTCGAAAGTCTAAACAATGTTTTTGAGTAATAGATTGCCAAAAAGTTAAAATTTCCTCCAGCATAGAACTTGTGTGTGAAAAGTTATAAGTATGTGTGATATATTTGCTTTTAAAAGCACACAGTCATTATTTTTCCAGAATAATCTTGACATTGGAAATTCCAGTTGAGCGAATGAACACACTGAATTGATCGTAAAATATTAGTTTCAGACTGCACTCTGATTATGAATCACAAATTGTATGTTACAATTATTAACATTCATTTGTTCTTTTTACATTTGCTATAATCCATGATGCCTGTCTTTTCAGGCTGATTATTGCATTTCAAAATGAACAACAATCAGTTTTGATAGTTAAAAGTGATACATATGTACAGGTATAGGAAAAAGACAATTCACAATTTCTTCTTTGCAATTATGAGTGTACCTTTTCCCAAAAGGATTACTTAAATTATTCTCAAGACTTCTTTCCATTCTCATATTTGATAAAGGCAAGAAATTTTAGTTCATTTAATATTTATCAAAAAATACAATTAAAAAAAATGAAAGTAATTGAGAAATAAATTTATTCAAAGTAAATATCTGGATTATTAATGATTGTTAATCAGTTTGCTCTTCTCAATGCATTAAATCCCATTGATATTATCATGGCTATGAAACAGAATTATTTGAACGCATGGCGTTTTGGAAAACTAAACGATTCGATTAATGAACTGTAGAATAATGATGGTGATCCCATTCATACAATATGTTGGAAAACAAGCTTTTAGATCATGTGGGTCTGTGATGATCCATAGTTTGGTGGGTCTAGTGCACATGTTCTTTTGGTTTGCTCTCCGATATGGTAGAATGTTACATCACAACTTCATTTTTTTATCTTCAAATATATAGGCAAATGATGAAAATGCATGTGCAAGTATGGAATGTGCACTGCTCATAGACAGAACATAGCTAGAACATGACATATTTTCAACTTTCAATAAAGTTATTTATAATGAAAGATTGGAGTCTGCCATACATTTAATTTCTTTGCTAACTTGTGAAGCATGAAATCAAGATTTGAATATGTATATTCTGGACCCCTCAGAAGAACAGCCTTATGGCTGAAGAGGGTGTTCCAGCCCATGTGTGGAAAATAAATAAATAAAATAAATAAAATAAAATAACAGTGCAAATACCGGTAACTCTATTAAAAAACACATCCAAGTGAGCCAACAAATTTTGAGGTATCAATTTAAGTAGGATGATGAAACTCAAATTTGTTCATTGTGAGATTTTGGTTCTTTATTTTATCAAGTTTAATGAGACATTAGAATTTTGAGCAATGATTAGATTTGCGTAAGAAAAATAATTAAACATAACTTTTGTTGAAGTGCAATTTTTCTCAATAGTTCAGGCCGTCCACTTCTACATTTTTTCTGAAAATTACCACATTTTGGTTTGTGCTTTTGTCAAGTGGGTTTAGATCTTTGATGTGTGGGGGGACCTATTTGACAGACTTCGAGGCGACTGTGTCATTGAATACTAGAATAAAAAAAAAATTGAGATGTGAATGTTGTTGTGCCATGATCCTCACCAATCTATTGACACTTGTGATCTTCTTGATATCTTTATATCTTTGTCCTCCGCCTCCTCTCTGTCCGCCCTCACATTGATTGGCCAGTTTCCGTAGAAGTAATGGAATAGAGGTGTGTAGAAGTCTCTCCGTCCCTGTAGAGGTATATGTACGTACGACACCTCCAACGCAACTCACACTCTTTCCGTCCTACCCCTTCGATGCATGACCCTTTTCCTTGTCTTGTTCCTGCATGCTTGGACACTAGATGACTCTTGTGAGATGTTTTTAGTGAATGTCAAATCTGTTTTGTCAGTCAGTGATGCATTTTGTGCATTTCTTTGATAGTGAAGATTTTTGTCTGTGCAATGATTCCTGTGAGCTGCCACAATCGAGCACAGATGAGTGATGTCATACTTGGCAGAATGCCTGGGTACTGGTACTAAACATTTCGGTTAAGCTATGGATCTGATTTTACCCCATGGCAGTATGATTAATAAGTGATTTTAAGGTAGACGTCATTGTTAAGAACCAGTATCCTGCATGGTATGCACTATGACATCATGATTAAGGGGCTCTTTTGTTGTTGTTCTTTTTGGATTTGATTGGTTTATTTCTCTTGAGTTCCTTCCCCCATTTTACCAATACTTAGATAGTCGCGAAGCACTGTGTCTACCAAATAAATAAGCTGATCAATTGTACTTTATTGCTATACTGGAACCAATATATACTTCACCTCTCCCCCTTCCCTGCAGTAGTTACAAAAGAAATGTTGTCCTAACACTGCAAAATGAAGCTTAAGTACTCACAGCTTTATGGCATTTTGTGGCACTATTGCAAATGATGTCATGGCGTATATTCCAGATAGGTTTTGTGTTGAAACAAGATAAGCCCGATGTAGAAAAAAATGTAGCAGTGAAAGTTATGTTTTTAGCTAATGATCTTGCGTATACCACATATTGTGTTTATTGTCTTTTAGTGTTTTTTTCTTATTTGAGGGGAGTTGTAAATATGGGTAGATCACAATGTAAGAAAGAAGAGTAAGCATAATTTAACGGTTGAAAATTTATTTTAATCAAAGTTATAAATTATTTAAAATGTTATTTCAAATAATGCTAATCCATCTTCAGATCTAACTATTAGGAAATACATGCCCCTGTATGGCTTATGAATGCGTTATATTTTAAGCATGGATAGTATGATTTTGTTACTTGACAGCCTATTTCATTTTATCATATTTATTAGCCCATCGTGATTACTATCATTATTTTAACATGTTTGCCTAAGATATACAGTATTTCATAATACATGAATGTGTAATGATTGATATTTATTTTCCCCCCAAATGTCTCATTTTCTTAGTTCTTTGTATTATATCTCAGAAGTTTATTTCTTGTTATGTAAATACTTCAAGAATGTGACACAAATTTTGTCCCCATATTTCAATGTTTACCTTTTAAAAAATATATGTTTGTCATCTATTTTGTATGACCAGTTTTAGGGGGGGAGGGTAGTTGGATATCGGGTATATTGTTATACGTTTAGGAAAACACCTTTATACCATAAAATTGAAAATGAGAGGATATCCTTTATGTTTAAACAACAATTGAGATGAGTGATCTTTTTATGTGTATGGATAATGTATAACAAAATTTATAAGTTGTTTTCTTGCGCCCCACAAGGTTTCTTCTCGAATTTGAATACTAGTATGGTGGGTTCCTTAAACATATTCATCAACAACTTATTTTAAGTACATTTATACTTACACAACACCTCCAAATATGAGGGGAAGAGTTGCTCTCTCTCTCTCTTATTCAAGTCTATGTCATTCATAAATACATACATGTCCCTTCTCAAACATTTCAACCCTTGTAAACTGTGTTGTGGTGAAATATTGTATCATAGAATACCAAATTTCACTTTGTATTTTGTGCAACAATAATAGATTATATTCAACAAGTTATTTTTTTTAATCATATAAACATTAACTGTATAATATGAATCATATACAATAGTGTATTAATCATGAATAATAATTCTTTAAATTTTATAGATACAATTATACAGAACATGTGTGATTAATATTCAATTGTCACATCCACCTCAGAGTTCCTTACTCTAAATCACCACATCATTCACAAATACCACACACTATATTGATTTATAAACCCCATTTAACCATACTTTATTTTGTACATTTGCACATCATATCCATACCCTGTATCTTCAAAGAAATTTTCAGAGGGTTTTCACATTTATTATCTTATTTACTTTTTATGAGCCCCCATTTTTTTGCATACCAAGATAATTTTAGAAGATTATTTATTCATATTTCAGCCAGGAGATAAGCATATTTAAATTATGCCAAAACACATCAAATAATTTTAAAGCTCATCTTTGTAAAACAATTTTATTATCAATTTGAGACTAACTAAGAAAATACTGATAATTTTAATACGTGCTGCATAAATACACAAATAATATTCTTCCAATTTAATATCATGTTTTTCAATCATTAAAAAAAGTGAAATAAATAAAAATGCAAAGAAATAGACACGCAAATAAGTTCAAGTGGAGTGTGTTCATTACCCCCTAGTTAATAATTGCATTAAAAAGAGGATTCTTAGGATGTTGGAAAATAAATGACAAAAATGGTTATTTGATTAATTTCACTTTCAGGTGCAAGTATTAATAAGGGAAAATGCTGAATTGGGAATTAAAAAAGGGAGGAAAATGGTGCTTAACCATTGAGTGATTGTATGTTAATGGTATCTTAATGTATAATGGTATCTTAAAATTAGCAAATTATACAAATTAGACATTGAAATACTAGTATAAACTTTGGGGTTAGATATGTGGGTTTTCAATTTTCAATGGGAAAGAGCAGAAAACAGAAATTATTAACTAAAATTGTTTGATATCTGTCAGTGTTTATATTGTTTTTCAAACTTTGTATATTTGTATTGTAATTCCAACTAAAATCTTTCATTTTATTTGTTCTTTTCCCCAGCATGAAAAGAGCTAGTTCCATGTCAGTGTTACCAAGCAGGGGGAACGATGAGGTGAGTTGAAATCTTAGGCTTTAGAATATTTTTACATTTAGGTAATCTGCCTAACCCTAAAATTTTTTTAGCGATTGCATTCTTTTTGTTGCTATCAATGTAGAATTTTCAACCATTACAACCACAGATTAATCATTCATTTGATTGTTTTTTCAAGAAAAATCCCTGACTGGACGGAAAGAAATCCCATTGGCCTAACTTATTTTTCAGTGACCCATGGTTCCAGTGCAACAATTTTTTTGCCTGAAATGTTATCCAAAATTGTAGATTCTCAATATGGAGAATAAAACATATCCTTATTTTTTATTTATGAATTTTTTTTGCATGGAGATGTTAACTTCCACGTTTTCAAGTTTTTTCAATCAGGGCGTTTGTTTAATATACAGGTTGTGGACTGTAAAATTTTCTTAAGAAAGGTTAATGTTTGATTGTATTCATGAAACTATTGTTAGAACTGTTTTAAAAAAGTGCATTGTGAAACATGGTACATGTAAAGTCCAAGTTGCCGTACTAATCACAGGAAAGAAATTGGATAAACACTTTCAACTTCATGTAATTATGTCCTACTCATGGATGCTATAAATTTCCTTTGGACTGAGGTATCGTGGCATGCGCCTGTAATCAAGCTGTTTGGGACAATCATAAATTAACCTGTGTCGGTGGCTGGTTCGATCCCGGCCAGTCGCCTCCATCTTTCTTTCTTCTTCTCATGGCGTAAATATTCAAATTTGAATGATACACGTCATACATGTAAAAACTAAATTTTTCTCTCTCTCTTTCACATTGCAGTCAACCCCTGCACCCATTCAACTCAGTCAGCGTGGTCGAGTTGGAAGCCACGATAACCTTTCTTCACGTCGGCAATCTGGAAACTTCTGAGACGATCCCTTCATCAGAACCTCCATCCATTGCACAAACTTTTAGCAAGTTGAGATGATCCCTGCCTGATTGAGATGAGAAGAGATTAGCCCAGTATAGCTTTTTTGTTTCCCAGTGGAATAATTGAAAGGATTCGTGTCATCCCGTAATGAAGCCTTTAGTCACAACAGTGCCACAATTTCATGGATTTGGAGCACAAAAAACGATCCAACCTATAACTTCTCAGTCTGCAAGTGAAAATGACTACAATTGTGATGAGCACAATCCCGTTAAAGCAGACAGCTGATCTTTCAAAACAAGTTCTTCATTATAGATAGAAGCTCACTTGAGCAAGATATGGACAGTTATACTGCACATATTTTGTTAATTATGGCACTAATATATATTGATTAATGGTTGTCTAAAAGGACAGCAATTAATAATGAAAATTCATATCTGCAATGTATCCTAAAGGGAGAATTATACTTAAATTGGAAAATTTCCTTTTCAGCGATTGAACATTACTTGGAGTGCTGTGTAAATGTACTCCAAGAAGATTTTTGTGCTATTCAAGTAACGCATTCAGAGAAAACAGAAGCATAATTGATATTAGAATGTAATGGAAACCCATGAAAGTGAATTGAGCAAATAATTATATTTCTATTTCATTGCTCTTAAACCAATCTCTGAAATTGAGTTAATATGAAGTCTGGATTTATTGCTGTTAATTGGTTGGCAATTGATGACTGCAGTGCACACCATCTCTCAATGTAAAAGTAAAGATAGGCATTTTAAGAATTTTGAACTGCACTGCTGTATGCTGTACATTCACAGAACGTCACTTTCAAAGCTGTTGGTAAAATGTTGATTAAATGTTCCTATAAAACCATAAATCAGACATTACGAAAAAAAAAAATTATTTTTTATTCTTCAACTAAGGTGGGCATCGCAAGAAAATTACTACATGAAAGTGTCAATCAGATATAAATGGCAATACACATTCCTGGTTAGTTTGCTGTTCCGGCTTTGGAGAAGTTTGAAGGAAAATTGACTTTGATTTATAAATGTTGATGATCTGCACCTTGGAGTTGATTGAAACTTTCATGCAACACAGTAACACCCCTTAGGATAAAGTTCTTTCAAAAGAAACATGAGAAATTAGCCCTCCTGTTTTCAAGAAGAATTGAAACATGACAATATTGAGCTCGGTAATAATGATGATTATTTTAATAAACACATACTGACTTTGGTTTGTATTTCATCATTATTAGTTAGCTCTTTTTGCAATAATGATGTGCGTATCCACTCCGAAAGTTAGGGTCCTGGGGGGTGTTTTATCAAGATTTGTCACAGAGACAATTAGTCAGCGCTGACAAATTCCTTGATTGTGATTGGATGAAAAGCACTTTCGCTGACAGTTGCTATGGGAACTGTCGTAAAATGACTCTTTGTCGCTGCGACAAATCTTGATGAAACACCCCCAGTATTCAACACTTTGTTGATCAATATCTATCAGCCCTATTGCATAAAACTTACCACAATTGCAATTTTGTCTTTAATGATAACTTCAGAGGATTCCTTGATGTTGGTTGGCTGCTGTTTATTGGTGCCATGGGAATTACTCAGTTACAGTCAGTGATATGTTTTCTGCAATAGGGACTAAGATAGTGTGAAATGCAGCAATAACTCTGAATAAAAATGAATAAGGAGAATTCTAAAAACAACACTAATCAAATAATTTGTTGTTTTTACACTTTTCAGATGATGAAGGAAAACAAATAAAACATACAGTTAAATCAATTACCCCATGCTTGCATTGCACAGACGTGAAAAAAACATGATAATATAATAAAATAAAATGATTTTTATAATGGAGAGCAAAATTCGACCCCAATTTTCTGAAATTGTAGGAAATGACTAGGGCATATATGTACTGACTGATTGTTGTTTGTCTCATTGGGAACCCCATACCAAAGTGGCACATGTAGAGGTGACCATTTATTTAATTCAATGTAGCTATATATAGAACTTGTACAAAATTTGAAAAATGATAGAAATGGATTAGACTAAATTTGATTCATCTGATTTATTGTATATTATAATTGATTGATAGATATTAGCAGAATGAGATTTGAACGGCTCTCAGTTTACTGCATTCAAGATACAGCTGATGAATTAGAGAAACTGACATTTTGAAAGTGACAGATAAGTGTGCATTGGTAAAGATGTCATTGTATCACAAACCCCTTTATGCAGAATGGCTCATCTGCATTTGCTTATAGTGTATATGGAGAGATAGGCTCACCCTATCTGATAGAATCTCATGGCTTGAATATTTAGAAGATGAATGATACACACCGTTAAATTCAGTTTCATGTTCACCATGACTGGTTTCATTATACACAGCTTTGGTGACAAATTATTGTCCTCAATCAATAGCCTACCACCTCAAAGCTCTGATGAAAGATTTAAATCACTGATGGTAATCCAACATCAGAATAATTTTTACTATAATACTTCATTTTTGTAGAAGAGGAGTGACAAATGTGTGGTATCTTTGTCATAAAGTCTTAAATTCATTCTGCTTATTACACAAATGCTTGTTGCTGTAGATGATTAATGAGAGTGAGAAAAAAAACATTGCACACTCTCTTGTCAAAGCCCCTTCATGCAAATCAATTTAATCCAAATTGTATTTCTTTATCAAGATGGTTAAAAACATATGTACTTATAAAACATGCATAAAAAGCCTATACAACCTTAAAAGGGAAGGGTTTATGAAAAGCAGGTACCAAATATGAATGAAATCATCAACATTGTTTCTCTCTTCAAGAGCTGCTTCTTGAATTATGGAACCAAAAGCTTAGTCTATGAATACAGACCCAATCCAGACTGTTTTTACAGTGCTGCCTAATGGAAGTAAGAATTGAGTTGTGAGTAAAAGTCTAGTAAATCAACTTTCTGTTCTGATTTTTAAGAAAGACAGCCAAACTCCCATCCAGGCACACTTTCTTACTTTATTGGATGGCACTAAATAAAGACCTGGGATTGGGTCTGTGCTTGCAGACTACCAAGAGCCTTTAATAAATGCAATCATTTCTTCTTCTAGCTCAATGAAAAAGCTTTCTAGAAAACAGACTTACAAATTAGGTATTTATTATAGATAGCAAAGAAAAAGTTTTAGCTGTTGGATTTATATCCTCTTTCTCTTTGAAGTGTACAGAATGTATAAAATGAAGACAAGCATCTGTTTATATGGAATCAGCTGATTTCTATGTTACTTGTTACATGTTAAAGCAGTCTCTAAAATCATATGCTCTGTGTGGCTTGTGGCTATGGTCCTTGTCTTACTGATTTCCTCATTCAAGAGGAAAAAGAAAAACTGAGGGTGCGACCTCATTTTGTCAGAGTGCTTTAATTTGGAAATTAATTTTGCATGGAAAATGAATGTTGCATGATACAGAAATCTGCTTATTCAACAGTCAACTGCCTGGCCAGATAACTTAAATATTCAAGTGAAAACACTCAGTAACACACTTTGTTAGATTTATATGTATGCTAATGACTGATTTGTAGATTTGGAAGTATTTGGTGACATCGACTAGTTTCTTAGGGCTATGATAGTATCACAAAATTTTGAAAGGAAGCTGAACAAGATGCAATGTATTCAATGGTGAAATTGTCGTACCATCATGAATTCATGAGGAAAAATCTGATAAAATTGCAACCATCTTCAGAATTAAAGAAGACAAAACCATTAGAGGAAGAGTTTTATGAATTTTCATACAATATGACAATTTAAAAAAATGATGTGTGTGTTGATATACATTTGAAATTAGAGTGTGTAATAGGTGCATTCCTTTCCACAGTGTGTTACGTATGCCTACAATATAGCCATTTATGTATTAGTAGTTGCTTTGTAAAGTATGAAAGCACAAGCGGTGTGAAGGTTAGGGATTTACCATGAGAAACCTATTGGAGCCTGGAACAAGATGAATTTATCGATCTTATCAAATACTTCACAATGCAGGTTTATCACATGTTGCCAACATCACAGGAGGTAAAACCAGTATGATCAAATTCTCTGTGAGCGCATTATTTTTTCTCTTCAAATGTAAAATTACACTGGATAAGACATCAGCATATAGACAGCAACGTGTACCAATTACATTATTAAATGGCATCTCTGATTTGTGAGTTAAAGATATTAAAAATACAATAAATTTGACTATCTTTCAACAAGATTAAGAAGTACTTATGAAGTATTAAAATGTATTGGATTAATCAATCAAAGGATTAGAATAACTTTGTTACACTTCAGTGTTTGTTGTGTCATCAACAAATTTGGCTGAGACAAACTCTAGGAAAATTTGTTTATTGCATTGTTGCAAATGGTGATCTGAAATCATCTTTAGATGTTTATCAAAAAACCCTATTTCAATCTATGACAGGTTCCAAACATGTGATTCCAATCTGTTCAAATGGTGAATTCTTAACTTTTTATTCTGCAGCATTTTACTGCTATTATTCATTGCCCTGGCAACTTGAAATGATTGAAAATCAGATGTGCATCACCGTGTAACAGAATTTTACTTCTGATTCCAGTAAATGTGAAAATGCCTGTTCTTAACAGTTGAAATCATGAACGACTTTCATTCTGAGCAAGAAGGGTATGGACTACACTCTGAAAACTTGGAAAATATAACTGATAACTGAATATCTGCTCTTTATTTCTGATGAAAGATGTTTGGTACACGCAACAAATATGTTTCCCCATTGCATGACATAGTACACATTTGAATGCGTAAAGATGGGAAAATATTTGTTTAAGTGGTGTAAATGCATTTTCTCTGAATCTTCAGTCTCATTGCCTCAGTTTTCTATGGTGATAACCCTCCCAATAACGCTCAAATCAAATACAGTGATTTAACATTTATTATCCCTCGTAGGGGAAAGAACAAAGTTTAGAAAAGAAATGCTTGACAGAGGGTTGTTTTGAAAACAAAAACTCTTGAGATGTGATGCATTTCTTTCTGATTGATTAATAATATTAATAGTATTGTAATAATATTGGCATTTATATAGCGCTTTTATTTTACAAGTATATCTCAATTTATAGAGCACAGTGCTAATGTGGGGGTCATCCTACTAGGCACATCACAATACTGTTTCATTCAGGATATGCCACAAAATTTTCAATAAAATGGTAATTATGCTTTGGGTTAAATCTTTAGATCATTTAGGAAATTGATGATGACAGTAATCCACTTGAATATTATTTCATAAGCACCAACATGGTGTCACACATTCTATTTCTTTGATAAAAATGTGTATAATACAAACAAAATTTAGACTAGAAACATAACAAAAGGAAAAAGTAAGTCTTAATTAGATTGAATATTCTTCTCTCGGTAAGGTTTCTATAAACATAATATTGTGCATAGATTCATATCTCTCCATCTATTTTTTCTCTGAAAAAAACCCCATAATGATCACTTTTTTAAAATATACTGCAAACTGCAAGCTGCATCCAAAATTAATACTACTTTTCGATACAATATATTTGTAGCACATTTTAGCATCTAAATATCAAACAATACAATAATTTGTTTAGTTTAATTCTGGTCTTATACATTTTCTGGTGTCATTGTGACATTTTTAGGGTGTAGAATAGTTGAATACAAATTCAAAATAGTGTTAGATTTTGCTTGTACACTCTAAACACTTACAGCAGGGCTGCCAAGTCTCCTGGATTCCGCAGGAGACTCCTGGAAATAGGCCACAATAAATGCATGTTTTTGAGCAATCTCCTGGATTATGGAAACATTGATGCCATTAGGTTGTGTGCATTTTAAAGACATCTACTGGATTTCTTCCACAATCTCCCTGATTGTTGCTGTTAAATGTTGGTAGCTCTGTTACAGTTACAGTCCACAGTTTTTATGCATTGTTGTGTAAAATAAACATGATCTGATATAAGCATCTTGCTTCATACATACAGTTAGGGGTCACTTTTTTATTTGTTCAATTTACCAATTGTTTTCTTTGCAAGTTGTGTAGAGGAGGAAGATACATCATCATCAAACAACATTTGATATCATGCTAGACAGTCTCATTTAGGATATTTCAAGAAATATATAAACTTGTATGAATCCCTAACATTTTTGCATAGTGAATCATCCTAATTAGAGATGGATCAAAAGTGATGCCAATTTTAGACTAGATTTGCTCGTAATTATTTCATTTTGTTTGGTTTGAGAAGTGTTGAAGGTTATCTTACCCTTAAACTGAGGCTAGAGACCCAATTACAAATCCCTCTCTGCCCATTTCTACTTTGTATGGCTTCTAAGCATTGTGTTGCTTTAGTGTTGTTCTCTTAATTTTGTGCCTTGAAAATAATTATTGTGTGCAGAGATCCTATTTATGAGCTTGTATAAAGTAAGAAAATGGCTATCAATTTAGATGTCTGAATTCACTAAATGTGAATTTGATAAAGATTGCGCTTTTGATGTAGTGTGAAGATTCAACTTACCTGGAATAATAGTTTACATATTTAGTCATTAGTCAAACAACATTTGTACAAATATTAGCTTTCACCAAGTCATTTGTGAGATTGGCCGAAATTCATCACAAGAATAAATTCTCAAGAAGATATTGAGTATGTGTTAAAAGAGATACATAATAATTTAGAGTGTTTTGGTTGTCTATTTACTCTACATTAATTCTATGTAGATATATCAAAATTGACACGTTAGTGTGAAAGGCAGAAATGTGATAAAATGTTTAAATTCTTTAAAATGGAATATTCTATTTATTAAAACTCATCAAGAATATATTTACTGTTCATTAATTATGAAATGTTACAAAATTATTTTATTGGTAGAAATATTACAATATTTGAAATTGAATCAGATTGTATGGAAATCAGTTTTCCACTTAATAAATATGCACAGGAAAATATCAAAAAGTAAGTTATGCTGGAATGTCAGCATAAATTTTAAAAAGACTTCGTAATTTTAAGATAAAAAGCATGGTTGCCTGCAATCTTTCAAAGAGCAAAGAATTTGGCTTTGTAGTGCTTGGCCTGTGTTTCTGTAAACTCTTTTTCAAAGTAGCTTATAGCAAATCTCATCTTTTCACATTTTTCTAAAAGTTAACCAAAACACAGACTGCATTCCTTTGTAAACCTATAGCATGTTGGTGTACTGCAGTAAGAATTCTAAAAAAATATATATATATTATTTCTTCTGATGTACAGCAGGCATATCTTTGAACATATTGACAGATATATCCTTTCATGAAGGTCTAAAGAGTACTTGTATAAAGTCATTGAAGGATTTTGTCATAGTTGATATGTGTGTAATAAACGTGTGATGCTTGCAAGATACATTGATGATACAAAATGTATGAAACAACGTTCAATGTGCAAATAAAGAGATAAATGTAAATGCTGATCACGTTCTTCACTTTTGCATAATTTTTGTATAAATTGTGTCCAAAACTGAATCTGAGACTGATCATTCCTATTTGCCACTGCTATGCATTGCAACATGAGAAAGAGAATTTAGAATCATATAAAAATGTAAATCATAATAATGGTATTAACAATTAAAACAATGCTTGAACAATGGATAAAACTCAATATAAACTATTTCCAAAAACTTAAGTGGGCCACAGACAATAGGACCATACGCCGTGTATTTAACTGTGCGGATACAACAATCGCATCCCGGTTCCACTTTGAATAGCATTACAAAGGACCATTGAATTTGCGTTTGACTTTGATAATTTTTCAAAAATAGTTTATATCATGTTATAATCGAAATGATATACCTGCAAAATACTCATTATTTCAATTTGACAAACAATTTAATTTAAAATAACTATCTGACATTGCTATTAGATGATAGAAAAGTGAAACCATGAGTCCTGGGAGGTGTTTCACCAAGTCGTTCTTAAAGTTACGCACAACTTTACATTTGACTGGTATCAATTCTTGGGCTGAATGCGCGCACTATTATGAATTATTACGCACAAGAAGGGGTACCAGTCGAACGTAAAGTCGTGCGCAAAGTCTTTCTTATCTTGGCGAAACACCTCCCTGGGTTGTGTTTCATAAAGCTGTGCATAGATTTATCCATGATTCTAGGAATGACTGGTGACCCTATCCTCACTATGGTTCAGCGCCCATTGAGTACAAGAAAGGGTCACTAGTCATTCAGAGTTGTGAGTACAGTCTAACCTTGTTATAAGGAGATCGTTGGGACCAGAGAAATTACCTCCTTACATCGAAACCTTGTTATATCAGGGCCAAAATATAATAAAATACAAAGAGATGGGACCAGGAAAATTACCTTGTTATAACGAGAGCTTGTTATATCAGTGCTCTTTATAACGAGGTTTGACTGTACAAAGAGATGGGACCAGGAAAATTACCTTGTTATAACGAGAGCTCGTTACATCAGTGCTCTTTATATCGAAGTTTGACTGTACTCTACACACAGCTTTATTAAACAGAACTCTAGAGTCTTGAGAATGTAATAAAAGAATATCATGAACAAAAATGTCATTATTTCTTTTGACCAAGCACTTTGAATGATATCCATTGATGTACACAACACACGCATGCACACACACCCACACCTATACCCTACTCACCCTACTCCCACACACTCATATACACACCATTCCATCTATGAACGTCTCTATGAAAAATTGGGGAACCTTTCTCTGGTACGATATGGCGATGGGTGTTGTCATTGATTGCAAGAAAGAGTCACCAGTCGTTCATAAAGTCGTGCATGTGTACCTCCCTGAGGAGCTTTATGAAATGGGTCAAAGGTATGGAACTGGAGAGGGTTAGGTG
>BQKZ01000301.1:131866-142447 GCA_036244855.1 Temnopleurus reevesii
GCTGAGCTGACAAGCAAAAAAAAAAAGGTCATCGCCTAAAATTTGGTGCCCTCCTATCAGCAATTTGGCAACCCCCTTTCAGCGTTATGGCGCCCCCTATAAGCACTTTTTGGTCGTCAAATGTTGGCGCCTAGCTCTGACGAGGGGGGGGGGGGCTAGCGCCCCAAAGCGCCCTCCCCCCCCCCATGGTGCGCACCTGGGGTGAAGTTCAATCACCTGTTCAGTATTAATACGGTGCAAACAATTCAATACACAGCCATTCCACTTTCAGCTCATTCACTTCTCAAGATGTTCAGCGATCCTCCAAAATCATTGGTATTATTTGACCTCTAGTTTTTGTACCATATACATGTACATTGTTGAAGCTGAAATAGTATAATTAGAGAATTTCTTCAAGCAACCCCCTATGTAAGAAGCAACATATAAAAAATTAATGTCTGGTCAAATCAATTTCTGGTCAAAGAAAAACAGTTGAAAAGTGAAAATCTGTTTCTTGATGAGCACTTTATTCATTTCATAGGGGGATCCAATGGGTAACCGAAGAGTTGAGGCCACTGCGCCATTTTTGAAGCTTCCTTTTTTGCCTTATTTATTTGATTGTCAAGCCCTATCTATTGAGACATCCTGTATACATATCCTTGTATATATTGTTTTGTTTGTAGAGAGAAAATATCAAGAAGATACATTGCAATGCAAACAACTATAGTCCGTCTTTACCTTTTTGCTGCAAAATTGCTAAATATGATATGGATGTGAAGCTACTTGGGGCCAAATATTGGTGGCAGTTTATTGTCATTGTGCGAACTGAAATCAGTCCCTTCCGAAAATTTGATAAGGAGACATAAATCATAGCAAAATTACCATTGACTTTGAGTCTTCCGATTTGTCTGAAGTGGGGCGTTCTATTAGAATTGATGGAATGACCCTTTTCCATTTTTTGAGTCAAAGTTAACCAATAACTTACAAAATATATCAGAGAACCATTAAAAAGGCAGTCTCCAAGGATCAATCATTATTCATAATTTCTCTTTTTATGTACAGTTTCAGAATATATATGAAGGCATCGTCCTTTCATTAGTGGTCTTTGAAAAGACACCATTCTCACTCCTCTGTTTCATTTAATTTTCCATGCTATAAAATAGGCCTACGACATGCACTTTGCATTCCTTAAAAAACAATAGCAACAACAACAACAACAACAATAATTTTAAAACCACTTTCATGATGTTAGCATTTCAAAAGTAAAAAATTATAAGGGAATCGGGTTTCATTATAATCAGAGTTGGCATTTTCTAGTTGACATATTCTTATGGAATTTGTAATTATATATAATTGTTTTGCGTTTTCTTTTCAACCAAAGTTTTACAATTATACAGTAGGTTTATTTCTCCCGGTAGATAAAAGTGGGTGAGACGATCCCGCTGCTGCCACTATATTTTTCTTTTCTTCTTAGAATAGCCAATTTAGGATTGTATGATTGTTATTGCATTGGAAATGGGCTAAAATTTCTCTTCAAAAATTTCTCTTTGCAACCATGTTACTTTAAATGCCTAGTTTTACAGATTGTGGAGATACTGCCAAAACATTATTGAAATAGGATGATATTCCTGCATGCATTCCCAGAAGCATTAACTTTTAATTATATTTCATAACCACACATACATAGTTACATATGCACACGCACATCCACCCCCACACACAAACACACACGTACACACATGCACAAAGAGAGACAAATGTTATGAAATAAAGATGAAAGAGGCTTTGAAGAAAAAATCTTAACAGTTCTTAATACTAATTCAGACGTGAAGAAGGGCCCAAAACTATGTTTGAATTATTGCCTCAATTATTGCCTCATCATCCTTCATCAAATGGAGGGGATATATATATCTCCCCTCCACCCTCCCCTTCCCCATCTATTTCTCTATGGGGGCAATCAAAACTATGTTTGAATTATTGCCTCAATTACTGCCTCATCATCCCTCATCAAATGGAGGGGCATATATCCCCCCTCCTCCTAGCTCCCCCCCCCCCCTCCCGAGGACCAACACCCTATAGATGTGATTCTCTCTCAATATTCTTTGTTTATGATATTGGAGTGCTTTTGTGACTAATATACAATAAGTATGAAATTGAGATTCGCCCGCCCACCTCTAGTCTCCCCGGTCTATATCATCTACAGAAACCCGGTTATCGTTTAGGCCTTAGCATGGCAAAATAATTTATGTGACCTTTACGAACTGAATGGGTTATCTGACTGTTGAATATGACTCAGGTTTTCAACTTTCCAAAAACTCCACGCTGAGTCACTATTTAACCCATGCATTAGTCAGACACAATGCCCCAATAAAGATGTGTCATGCATCCTAGCTAAGTTGTAATTTTGATTGAGATCACTCGAACCAAATCTTCGAGATTGCGCGGGAAAGCTCACATATTTTCTTCCCGATCGATGTTTTCAATGACAACGCTCGAATAGAAATCATGCGCTGCTATCTTCTGAAGATTCATTCAACCCCATTTTAGATGCAAGTGCGCACTCAGTGAACAAGTAGCGCGGCGCCAAATATTGGCCGATACTGATGTAATGGAGGTTGGTTGTGACACTTCCCATCAAACATAAGTCCACCTGTGTAACTTCATGTTTTGACGCGTTTTCTTAGTATTTGCTTTCGTGAAGAACATATCAATATCTAAATGCCGTCTCAATAAAGTAAACATAGGATTCATGATGATCGTCGTCATAATAATTACGCCAGCATCCAATTTGCGGACTGACATATGAACTGCGCATGCGCAGTGTAGGTAAATCAACTTCGCAATGGCGGGCATCCGTGATGAAACGAGGAAGCTATTTCCCGTCGACAACGTGAAAACTATTTTGGAGATATTTCGATCAGAATTGGAAGGAGATCATGAACCCAACTTGACGGTCATTTCGGTTGTTATTGGAATGGTGGAAAACATTTTAACGAGTAATCGTGCTTCGTCGCAGGGTCAAGCTGCGGATGAGCACCGCATGTGCATTGAACCCATATTCCCAGTGATTGAGCTGCCGAACGTTGAGGCGTTGTGCGCGAAATTCGAGGCTCAAGTGAAGGGGTCCGTTGACCTGAGCGACTACAAATCGGACTTTGCAACCAGAGAAATGGTCAAAAAGGTGTCTGATATTGTCTGGAGTTCACTATCAAGAGCATACTACAAAGACAAGGCTCATTTACAGTCTCTTTTCAGTTATTTAACTGGTAAGAAAAAGCATATTAATGCGAGTGAATCATGTTCCAATTTTAGAAATATTGCACAAATCTTACACGTGATTGAGCGAGGTGGGCGGGGCCTCCAATCACACATGCGGGATGCTGGTGTAAACAAACAAAGCACATACTATTTAGGATGGTTTATCAGGGTACTCTTATTAAAATAACTCAATATGTGATTTTAATTTTACAATACAGTTGGTTGAATCATTTTTATTTTCCCTATGCACTTCAGTTTTAATTTGTGTATATATATTTGTTTTAATGAAAATGGTGTTTTCCTCTACGTAAACAGGCTTTCACACTCACAGCCCTGTAGGCTGTAATTGTTACTTGTTAGCGGGCTTCCACTGCCACTCAAATTATCTTTGATGCACCCATTCTCAGCACCTAGACCACAAAAATATTCATTTTTTGACAAAATTAGTTAAGGTGCAGGTACCCAATGGCAGATCATGTGCACTTTCATAGAATTATAAATAATGTAGAATTAGATAAAAGTAAGCGACATGAAATGGATTGGCTACCCCGTTGAAACATTATTTACAAGTATCTGTGCCTATGTCAAATATGTTTGGACTTTGGCTCATGAAAAGCTGCTTATGCTTTATTCATTTGTTTAAAAAATTGCATCAACTTGGGCTATTGATAAATTGATATCTAGGGAAGTTCAACTTAAGCAGAATTTACTGTATTATTATCAATGTGGCATTAAAATTGCAACATAGCAATAAACCTGCAAAGATCAGTAAACCTCCATTAAGGGGGTGTTGTTCAAAAGTTGCAATTGATGGCGAGTTGCAGTTGATCGGAACTTGCCAAACAAAATCATTATTTCATGCACATCTTGTTAGAAGCGCATATGATGCGCGTATAAAAATGTGAATTACAATTTGCAACTGATTTGCGAACAATTGAAAATTTTGAACAACACCCCCTAAGTCTTATTTTAGTCACAGTGTGTGTTTGTGATCTACGTTTATTCCTTAAAATTTTACGAAGTTTTCTGTATAGCCTAACCATATTCTTTCCAATGAATAGGTACAAGAGAGATGTTTTTTTTTCTCTTCAACCCCAGTTTGATTCTCAATGCAACGGAATGGGATACACTGTATATTTGATTAGTATTTTATCAGCTTGGTGTGGTTTTTGTCAGCTTAATTTATTTAATGAAAGCTATTTAAATTTTATGTGCCAATATATAGATTTTACAGGAATTTATAATTGGCACAAATTTTTTATCATTTTTATGCATTCCCAAATGTAAATGTTGCCCTGAACCAGAATAGACAACTTTCTATTTATAAATTTTTTCTACAAAAGTACATGAATGATGTTGTAAAAATTAAAATTTATATATACATGTGTATTGTAATCAGAAAAGATTAAATAAACTGAAAAGATTGTTTTATCTTTTAATGAGCAGAGTAACTTAACATGATGGTAGTGTTTTCAAACATGATGTTATTTTCATCTGCTTCTGCTTGGATTGTCATTTCAAATTAATATTTACTTCTAGAACTAAGTTCCTTTGATATTTAGATCCATGCTATCCCAGCTCCCAATGTTTTACTTGAAAATTATTTCTTTGTAGACTCATTCATAATTAATGACCAGGTTTAGAGATGTAAAATACTCTGCATACCTTACTGAAATAAGATTATCCCATGTATACATGTACATCAGGGGCCGCGAAACNTCTTCAACCCCAGTTTGATTCTCAATGCAACGGAATGGGATACACTGTATATTTGATTAGTATTTTATCAGCTTGGTGTGGTTTTTGTCAGCTTAATTTATTTAATGAAAGCTATTTAAATTTTATGTGCCAATATATAGATTTTACAGGAATTTATAATTGGCACAAATTTTTTATCATTTTTATGCATTCCCAAATGTAAATGTTGCCCTGAACCAGAATAGACAACTTTCTATTTATCAATTTTTTCTACAAAAGTACATGAATGATGTTGTAAAAATTAAAATTTATATATACATGTGTATTGTAATCAGAAAAGATTAAATAAACTGAAAAGATTGTTTTATCTTTTAATGAGCAGAGTAACTTAACATGATGGTAGTGTTTTCAAACATGATGTTATTTTCATCTGCTTCTGCTTGGATTGTCATTTCAAATTAATATTTACTTCTAGAACTAAGTTCCTTTGATATTTAGATCCATGCTATCCCAGCTCCCAATGTTTTACTTGAAAATTATTTCTTTGTAGACTCATTCATAATTAATGACCAGGTTTAGAGATGTAAAATACTCTGCATACCTTACTGAAATAAGATTATCCCATGTATACATGTACATCAGGGGCCGCGAAACATTTTGAAAAGTGGGTGAGCTGCCACAGCAGGGGCTGTGGATAAGCATTTTTACACACTCCCATAGGCGTGCACGTATTATCTGGAATAAGTGCGGGGGCCATGGCCCCCCTTGCCTCCGTGGTTCCGCGGCCCCTGTACACCTAGAGGATCAGGTTAGAAACAGTCCCTCACACCTCCACTCTAGACATTCAATGCCACTATTTAGTATCATATAATTTAAAGTATATGTTGATGCAGAAAGCTAACCATAATTTAACATTTAATAGAGAGAGGAAAATGCAGAGAATTCCAGGCTTATCTGGACATTGACTTGGCCTATGAATTGCTTTTGTTCTGTTTAAAAAAAGCCTTTGTTAAGTATGATGCATCAATGCTATGCATGAACATGGTATGTTATGAATCAACAATTCCATTTCTCCATCACCTCTGTAGGAAACCAGTTGGATTGTTTTGGAGTGGCCTTAGCAGTGGTGGCTGCCTGTCAAATCCTCAACTTCAAGGATGTGCACCTAGCCCTTTCAGAGGACCATGCCTGGGTAGTGTTTGGTGAGAAAGGAGAGGGTACTGCGGAGGTCACATGGCACGGGAAAGGCAATGAGGACAAGAGAGGGCAGCCTATTAGCATGGGTGAGAATCCATTTGTAACAAGGAATCCAGCTCAGATATTAGTGTGCTGCTAGTGGATGAGGTGGAGGAAAACACAAATTACTGTGCATTGATTGTACAGTATATTTTCCAAGATTCAGCCATTATGAATAGGGATCCTTGACTTTGCAATGATGTCAGTTTCCATTCATTTGTCCACAGATTATCATATGCTCATTTTCTTTTTCTTTCAAGAGAGGCAGACAATCTTTGTTTTTGTTGTAATTGTTTTGTTGTTGTTTTTAAGATTATAATGATCTCTGTAATGGACCCCACCCCTTTTACTGGGAGGTAATTTAGGTAATTGGTTCATTTGTAATAAGAACCAAGTATTTTCAACATGAAAAAATCTAGGATATTTTTTTTGGATATTAAACAAAAACTATTTGAGTTCTCACCCGAATGGGCATGTGATTAGCATTTTACATGCCTGAATACCTTGTAGACATTGTCCTTTGTTTTAAGGTGCATCTACGTTTTTAAGGCATAGAATTGCACTGACCAATTGTAGAAGCTTTTATGGTCAATAAAATAATATAGGGATGTAGTAGTATTCTATAGGAGAAAAATGATTTATACAGTACAATTTAGAGCATATATGCATAAAACTATATCCAGGTCTATCTCTTGTCAGTTATCTTAGCACATCATATATAATTTTGTAACTTGATACGAGTTCTTAATAACTTAATATATGCGATGTCATGCACTAATGTTGGATTTCTTTTCATCAGGTACATAATTAAACTGCAAATCAATGAAGTGAAGCGAGACAATGGCACACAGCATGCCGCCATCACCTTTTCACCCCCTGCACTGCTGCTGTCTTTGGAGGGGCAGAAAAAGAATATTAATTAGTGCTTTTTTAGTATAGTAACATTCAGTCCAGGTCATCTGTATACATGTATGTCTATTAGCCCTAGATCAAAGCCTGGTTGATTTTGGTCAAGCTGAGATCTTAACAGTTTTAATTTAGGGGAGTTTTAAGAATTTTACCTTGTATACATGTAGTAGTCAATAGATGTGATTAATTGTGAAAATAATGGGTAGATTATGGGTTAATGAGCCCATTTCATACATTACCCCTCACTGCTTCTGTAATTACAGTGTACTTCATTATTTTAAGACATGGCTTTTTACAGAAAACAAGAGGTTGATTGCCTGAATTGCTTATCTCTCACTCCTCGTGATTCCAGTACCTTGATATGGATGGAGATAAAAGCCCCCCTCCCCCGCACTCTTCCCCCGCACTACACCCCCACACTCCACCCCCTCAGCACACCAGTGTATGGTAATGAGCGTATACTATTAGTACCCATGTATATGTTGTCCTCCTATCTTTCATCCTACTTTTTTTCCTCTTCAATTTGCTGTCTTGTTGATTGTATATTGTACTTATATTGTTTATGAATTTTTTTTTAATGAAAGTGAATAAATGCATTTGAACTTGAATGAACAATTAACACCTTCATAAAATGAGGCAAAAAAGAAGCATCAAATGCCCTCAACCGACCGACCCTTTGAAAATGGCTATCCTGAACAAAGAGCATTTAGAGCATTTGAGGGCATCCAGACGTCACTCATCCCTTTCTCTGGAAATGAGTCTTCGTCAGAACAAAAAGGTTACTCGAACCTGATTAGAGTTGTACCAAATAGTTTGTAAGCCAAGTATTTACACTGAATATTATGTGAGTTGAAGTTTTTTCTTGGGTATTATTTGCGTTATCTTGGTGACCATGAATGCGCTAACATTTTTCTTGTTATAGTGCCTATAATATAGACTTGTGTACAACAATATTTAGAAAAATGACTTCAAATAACATTTAAGCTCTCCAAAGAATGGGCATTTACAGTATTTCAAAGCAGGCTGGGGTATCCAGAACATATTCTTGAAGTCAGGCTGCCTTTTATGTCCTCGCATGGAAATTAATCACACAATGAATATATAGTCTTAAATACAAGATCATGACATAGAAATTCAAATATCCTGTTCAATCAAATCCATGTGCTCTAGAAAATGAATTAAAAGTGGAATTGGAATGCATTCCATCATGATGGCAAACTACTAAGGCTTCGTGGGATTTTATAGTACAGTCAAACCTCGGTATAACAAGGTCGTTGGGACCAGAGAAATTATCTCTTTATATCAAAACCTTGTTATATCAGGGTCAAAATACAATAAAATACAAAGAGATGGGACAAGGAAAAGTACCTTGTTATAACGAGATCTTGTTATATCAGTGCTCTTTATAACGAGGTTGGACTGTATCACAAATCTTAGCTCTGTTGAATAAAACTTCCTAATGCTATCATTTTATCAATGATGTGTTTGTCATATAGAATATTTTTTTGTAATTGGCTAATGCACCATGTTTCCATGGTTGCTAAATTGTTAATGACAAAGTTGTACCATTGGTAACGGTTTGATTTTAATGCAATTTATGTAATGAACAGTAAAGCCACTTTGAACACGAGATTCAGATGGCCAGGAAAAAAAACATGATTGCATGGACACCACAGTCATACACCCTGTTCCCACACCCCCCATGATGGGAGATGCTCCAGAGGATGTGTGTTAGAATGGCAAAGAAAACCATAGAAATATTGTGCATTTTTAATGGCCAAGAGGCCTACCTGTCTCACAGTTGCAGAAGGCCCACATTGGAACCTATGCCAGGGCTGAATAGATCTAGCCCTGCACACAACATTTACATTTGATTCATGTGTAAATTATTTTACGTTTTTGTGCATGATGGGGAAAAGAGTGTTTTTATAATCTGGTCATTTGATTTCACTGCGGTTTATTGATTTTTAATCTAAAAGGTTTTCTTGCAAAATAGGGACCACAAGGAAATTGAGAATTGATTGAATTTTTTCATCATTCTTGCCGAGTGCTCCTACATGTTTTATGGCTTATTCTATTAGACACTGAATTGTCATAACAGGTAGTTTGGTTCCAAATTTTCCAGATTTTTTTTAGTGTAAAAAATATTTTCATTTTTACAGTAACTCAACTATCTACACAAACAGTATCTTACATGTATGCCACAAAAATTTAGTACATTTTCAGGAAATCTGAATATTTTTTTTCTTCAAATGTTCATTTTGACTGCATTTGTTTTTTTATATCCTATCCTGCATATTGTGATATATGTATAATATTCATAGAGGTATATAGCCGTAGGCTAGAGAGCTGAGTACAGATACGCGTACGTAGAGACCAAGCGCGCCGGACATGGGGAGCGCGCGGCATGACCAAAAAGGTCAACGCAACGCAAAATACCGCGTTCATTGCATTGGCTTTGTACGTGAATCGGATTGGCGAGACAGATGATCAACTAAAACAAACGACTTTTGATCCGAATTTGAAAGTTTTTTTCGTATAATTGACTAAACATTCAAAATAAGTTATCATTCATCAAAAATAATTAAATATATTGTATAAATGAATAAAAAAATCTGCTGCAAAGATACCAGCCTCTATGTGACACGGCTCAAATGAATATACATATTCATACTTTGGGCCGGATGAAAATAATTTCTCATTCCAATCGCACAATAAATCAATCAATTAGTTATGCCTCGACATGAGAAAAAAAATCCACCTCGCGCTATTAAAAAGACATTCCCTTATTTTGTTGGAGTGATTGTAATATCAGGAGATCATTATACTCTTGTTGATTTCGGGTATGAAAATTGTAAATTCCTCGAACACTCTCAACCCCTTCTAGCTCACTTAATAATCATTCTTTGTTTTTATTTCAGTAATATCTCAGCCCGAGACTATTTTTTTTTCCTTCCAAAGCCCATCCTTTCTCCCATTTTGTTTAATGCGATCAATCACTTCGCTTTCTATTCCCCTATTTTCATGATTTTTGCACATCCCGTTCCCAAAAAGTGTTTTCTCCCCCCCCCCCCATATATTTTTTTTTCATGTTGCGATAGATTTCCGAACATGCCCCGTATCCAAACCTCTATTCTTTGACCGTCATCCTACATCCACTAACACACAAACAAACACACAAACACACACACATACAAATCACCCCCCCCCCTCTCCATCAAACTCCTTTTCAGTGAGAATAAATGGCTCTGATTGCACGAACTGCTGTGCCCACTATGTCTACGTCACAATGACTATAAGCGCGCGCGCTTATTGTCATTGTGACGTAGGTAATTTACGCTTGAAGTTAAGTGTATTGGGGCAGCAAAACGTACAGGCGGGGGCCGGAGTGATGGCTGATCATTCTCCCCAACCCTCTTCCCCGAAAAAAAATGTTAAGGGGTTGTTGTCTCGAAAGCATTCCAATACATTCTTTACTTTACCCCTCCCGGCTCCCCCCCC
>BQKZ01000301.1:143241-175004 GCA_036244855.1 Temnopleurus reevesii
AAGTGGACGTATTTTTAATTTAAAATCCTAACATTAAAACTTACAGCTGCACAAGAATCCGGCGTTAAAATGCTTTTCAGATGGGAATTGATATCCCGTTCCATTGAAACGCGTGTATTTGAATGCGGTAACGTACGCGGAGTTGACCTTTTTGATAATGACCATCGCTGCCCATGGTCGGCGCGCCAAGCGCGTTCAGTCAGCTCTCTAGCCTACGGCTATATACCTCTATGATAATATTATAATGATTAAATTGTTGGAAAAGAGCTTTCCTCACAATGAACTTTAAAACCCTTGAGAAAATCTATGTGCTGCTTTGCAGAATTGATAAAATATCATGTTTATGTCTGATTTGTAGGTATCACAGAAAAGAGTTGGCTGTATTTGAATGGATTCCCTGTCGTGTGTACAAGACATATGGAGGTGGCAGCTTTGGTATCAGCCATTAATCCTTCTATCAGTTCATCATTAGACAGCATAGAACTTGCATCTCTGCAACAGGTTTGTGCATAGTTTTATTTTTGCTGGGATTTTATTTTTGCATCCATGAATTTGCTAAAATTTTTGCTCATTAGAATGCCCTTTATTTGATATGTAGAATGATCTTTCGAAATATGAAGATAACAACTCACTAATGTGCAAGAATACCTGAAATTTTGTGAATTTTCTATGTGTACACGTACGTCAAAATATTTTATTTTCCAGGATTCAACTTAGTTGTGAATCAATATTCCATTTGAGCGATAACTCCACATTCATCCTTCAATGCAGTTCTTTGTTAGACAGCACAGAATTAACCTCTGTGTAAAAGTTTTGTGCATAATCAACTTGAGTACTGATGCAATACTTGAGGGTTTTCTGCAATGGAAAATGCTAATCTAAAAAACAAGATTTTGGGGTATTTAATGAAAAAGTTGGGGATAATTTGCAATATCATAATTCTATTCTGTTCAAAGGCAAATGGTCTTTCTCTCGTATTCCTCTTCCCTCAGTCCATATATAGGATGTGTTAGGTCCCTGTTACACCGAAAAATTGCCTACCCCAAAGCCGCCCAGGTCCGTAGTGGAGCAGGTTCCGACCTTGAGGGGATTAGCGGTGGACGGGTATGGTCCGCAAAAAGAGCCTGTTTAGACCGCCCTCCATCCCAACCCCAAAAACCTTCACTTGAGTCCATTGCCTCTTAGGAATGTTGTAAATTAAGAAATAGTGTTGCACACTAGTCATCTGTCACAGACCATTGGTTACATATTATGCAGTGCATATCAATAATAGTCTTCTATTAGAAACTGGGAAACTGAATGCGATGTCTAGTTATGATTATAAGTAGCTTTGGCAGTAGATTACGAAATGCACTGTGCCGAGAAGTAAAAATTCAAAGTTAAAAGTCTGTGAATTCAGACTAGTTATACGGACCTGGTCCGGTTTTGGTCCTGTTTCTGTTTACACCGCGATTTTTCCGACCCTGAACTGCCCCGAAACCGCCCCGAGACCACATAGATGGATGTGGTCTCGGGTCGGTTTGCTTGAGCAACCCTGGGCCGGGTTGAGGTCGGTTATTCCGTGTTTACACCAACAAATTAACGACCCCAAACCTACCCGAAAGCGACCCGAAAGCGACCCAGGGTCGCTAATTTGTTCGGTGTAACAGGGGCCTTAGATCAGTTGACCTGCCCAATCTTTTCCTAGAAAATTACAAAATGTTCAATTTGAATTTGAGGGAAAAAATACATTTCTATACACAATAGAATAACCTTCAGAGCATCAAGAAAAATAATCTTGAATTGATTTTTGTTAACCCTCGCAAGGATTTTGTTGTGGGGGGGGGGGGGCGAGGGGTTGTTGACATTATTTTTATTTGCTGCTCAGTTCTGACTACCCTCGGAAAATATTTTCTTTATTTGAGCTTTAGTTCCCTTTTCTACACCCAGAATTTTTAATCACTAGAGCTAAGGTCAAAGAGAAACGGGGAAAAAACTTTTTACAAAAATGTGGTTGATTGACTGAGGAAACAAGAAAAAAAGGAAATAGAATTGTAAAATTATGAATATTTATGTACAATTTTTAAAAAATTGTTGTTGATTGTTTGCATTGTGCACGATGCGTAGTACCCCCTTTCCATTTTCCATTAGGGAAACATTGAGAATACGTACAGTATATCCTTTTATTGGATTATCATATTTTTTCCATATCTTTTGTCGCACCTGTCATGCCGAGTTGCATGGGTGAAATTGAATGCAATTAAGCACCATTCTCCATTTCGTCTAATTCTACTAAAATAAATTCATCCTCGGATCATTATGAATCTGCAGTAATCTTCAATAAAGAATGGCTTTTCAATGTGTATTTGAACTACATGTATGTAGTTCAAAGAACCCTTTGAACATAAGAATTCAAAATCATTTTGGATAGGCTTTCGTCTAATATCTAACGGAGTTGTATCACATACATGTAAGAGCTAGATCAATAAGCCAATCTTGCAGAGAGTGTTTTACATAATTTTTCAAATTTTATTTCATATGCACATTAACATCAGCTTTGCACACAGACTCTTTTGAATACAGGAATATTTCTTTGTGATGATTTTCTTTGTATCTCTTGTGTGAGTCACACCAATATTCTTAGAAACAGTATTTTTTGCTTTCCTTTTAAACTTCTCAAGCAGGCCTCTGACTCACAGATGTTAATAAACAATTTAAAATTGAACCAAGCCATTTTTTTTGTGCCTTCACTCAATTTTACAAAATTAGTTCTTCTGAGATAAGTTTGTATGGATTATGTAGGAATCTTATAGAAAATATTCCCTTTTTTTAATCAAATCCCCTAAGTCAAGCCCAATGATATTGTTCACATAAGGATTTTTGATCTAGGTGAAAATTGAATGGGCAATAGAAAGAGACACAGCAGGAGAGAAAATTCTGGAAGAGCTATATATTCAGGTAGAAATGGACGAGGGACACCGAATGAGAGAGTGAGGGGGCTGAAGAAAAGGAAGGAGAGGCTAATTTTAGGTAAGAGTTAGAACGAGAGGTGACACAATTGAATATTGATTGATCAATAAATAGATAGAGGACAAGAGCGAAGGGGTGAAAGGGTAGGGGAGATTTCACTTGAACATATGTGCAAGAGAAAAAGAGTTAGAGGGAACAAGAGAAAAAGAGTTAGAGGGAAATCTAAATACAGAAATGAGAGAGAGGTATTGAAAGGATGAGGAAGGCTTTGAAGCAGAGAGAGAGAGAGAGAGAAAGAAAAGAAGAATGAGAAGGATAGAAAGAAGGAGCTCTAGATATTGAAAGTGTGAAAGAGAGGGAGAGATTTCTGAGAGAAGGATGGAGATGAAAGAAAAATTAAGATGGTGCTCTTTTTTATGGCGTATGGTGGTTTGGTAAATCAAAGTTTGAAAGGTTGAAAAGAAATAGAGTTTAGAGTAGGGAAGTTTGGGGATGGGAGAGAGAGGAGCAATGAAGATGATAGGATGAAAAAGTGAAACAGAGTGAAAGGGATCGAGCTGAAAGATTAGATCCTTTTCACATCTACTTGTCAAAAGTTGCTCTCACTTTTTAATAACTGTATTCCAAACCAGTTTTGATGGCCACTTTGTGAGCATTAACATCTCCAAGCTCATGAAATTCACGTAAAGTGGTTTTTTTTGCTATGATGGTGGATAAACAGCTTGGTTCAAATACTTCCGGCATGTGTATTGATGTGTACATTTCAGTGGTCCTGCATTGTCTCTGTATCTCACGTGCACAAGCACAGTTAAACGGCCAGATGCTTGACATTTATTCAGGGTGAATTCTACAAATACTTCTTCACGAAAGTTCTGTTCATTCATATCGTCATCTGAACTGGATCTCGGTGGCAGAAATCTTCCCTGAGAGGTGGACTTCATATTGGTTTGACAGATCATTTAAAATAGCTTTTACCACAGGAAGGTGGCGAGCGTTTACATCTACCGCTAAACCAGTTTCTGTTAAACTGGTTTCCACTATCTTAAGTAGTTTGCTGCAGTAGATGTGAACAGGGTATTAGATGGATCCATTTTAAAGAGAAATGGCACCCAGGAGTTTTCAATCTCTTTATGGCTCATCATGGCATGGGTTAGAATATGAAAAAAAATCACAAGAGATAGACTGGTGCAATAGAAGAGAGAGAGAGAGAGAGAGAATGGTACATGAATGAAGGCAGAGAGAAAGAGAGAGGAAGAGAGATATAGAGTGAGAAGTAGAGAGAGAGAGAGTGAGAGGTAGAAAGAGAAAGAAAGGAAGGGATAGAGAGAGAGAGAGAGAGTGAGGTGAGAGCTTGAATGAGATGCTCGCGAGAATAATAAAGAGAGAGGAATTAAATGGCTTTTAGCAGTTCACTTGCGATGTTTTTATCATGGTTTAGCAATACGAATGGAGTGTAAGCAGCCCAAATAGCCTTGTCTAGACATTTGAGATGGATCCTGTAAATGTCATTGGGTCATGAGAGTTTTGCACAAATACGACATTTACAGTGCTCGGTGTCACTTTCTGCTACATCCATCAATGCAATATGGATTATACTGAATTAAAATGATTAGAATTCTATAATTTGGGATTTTATTATCAAATGCATTCACAATTCATATTGAGCACTGGCAAGTGCATTTGGAGTTTATCTTTTTTAGATGCATTAGTGGAAATGGAATTGCTTTATAAACATAATCCAAATTGGGTAAAGAAAAATAAAAGAGAGGTCACAACACACTATCATGTGAACGTACTGTGTATTAGTTTTATTTTTTTAATGTATGATCATATCTGTAGTGACGAAGTCTAAATTATTATTTTTTTTGCAGCTTCGATTATTACAAGATTGATATTATTTCAACCATGCCTACGTGTATTTCAATTTAAATCCAATATTACAGTCTAAATGTCATTTGGATTTAATTAAGCAGTTAATAATTTCTTAAACTTTATCAAATGATATGTCAAGGTTTAAGCCGGGGACTCCAGTCCATCTTTAATGAACAAAGCCTGTTTTGATTAGAAATTGTAATCAAATTTGCACATTTTTATTACATGTAAGTCATTTTTGCGATAGGCACATTCACTAATGACCAAGTGATGATAGTCATATGTGCGATACCTCTATTTAAAGGTCAAGTAAAATCTTGGTATTAAAAAGCAAACAATTTTTCCCCCGAAATTTGCCTTCAAATAAGATCAAATATAGTATCATGAATATATTGCACAAAAAATTGTGAAATAGAAATGAGTTTTGGTAAAGATGTTTAGTCTGATGAACCTTGTGACTGAACCAAGATTTTCTTCCTGCACAACGAACACCTTTTCGTGCACAGAATTGGATGAAAATTGCAGAATTTGATTTTTGTGTGTACCTTTTTATTATTCATTTGGCAAAGCTAGGAAATGGTTTAGCATATGCCCGATAATAAGCGAATTATTATTTTTACCAAGAGAGGGCGCTAAGTATTATTTAATGGTAAAATTCAAAATTTCAAAAAGAATAGGTTCACAAAGAATATGTTATGGTCTAGAATTGTGTGTAAGAAACATATCTAATACACATCCTGAATAATTCATGTTTTTTTATTTTTACCAAAACCATTTTTTAGGGTTTAAAGCCCGTGTATAGTTTTGGTAAAGATTAAAGAAATGTGAATTTGGGGGATATATACCATGACATATAGTTTGTATACACATTTCAAGATCATAGCATAATTTTCTACGAGCGAATTCTTTTGAAAATNGATTTTGGGTTCAATGGATCAAAGGTCAAAGGTCACAGGGCAAAAAAACTTGTAAAATCACTCAAAATAGATTGTTACCGCAATAAGTTCAGAACTGCTGTACAGATTTTGACCAAACGTGATTCAAGTATGTATAAACATGTGAGGATGAACTGATTCGATTTTGGGTTCAGTGGATCAAAGGTCACAGGGCAAAAAAACTGTTAAAAATCCCCCAAAATAGCTTGTTACCGCTATAAGTTCAAACTACGCTTTACAGATTTTGACCAAACTTGGCTCAAGTACATGTATGTGTAAGCATTTGAGGATGAATTGATTAGATTTTGGGTTCAGTGGGTCAAAAGTCAAAGGTCACTGGGCAGAAAAACCTGATAAAGCTCATTATTGTAATAACTTATAACAGAAATATTGAACCAATTTCTTTCAAACTTAGTGTATAGCTCAATTATGTATAAGCATGTGAGGAAGAACTGATAAGATTTTGGGTTCACAGGGTCAAAAGTCGCAGTGCCCAATATTTGAAAAATGGTTTTGATTTCTGATGGCATGGAACAAACAAGCCGTACATATCTTTCTGAATGCGTAATGGCGGAGGCATAAATTTCCACCGTGCGCAGTCGAGGATTCATCTAGTTATTATTCATTTGGCAAAGCTGGGAAATGGTTTAGCATATGCCCGATAATAAGCAAATTATTGTTTTTACCAAGAGAGGGCGCTAAATATTATTGAATGGTAAAATTCAAAATTTTCAAAAAGAATAGGTTCACAAAGAATATGTTATGGCCTAGAAATGTGTGTAAGATACATATGTCATGATACACATCTTGAATAATTCACATTTTTATATCTTTAACAAAACCATGTTTAGGCTTTAAAGAGGTTTATTTGTTTTGCACTTGTCATACAGACATGCTAGGATTAGTAAAACATGCACCTGCACGTATATGTAGGTACTGTCAAATAATATAACTTTTGGTCATTACTGCAAATGTCCGAGTGCACTTTGAGATGTTGCATTAGTCATGGCGGCTGTCTGAATGGCAGGGATATTAACTCTGGTTATTAACCTTCCCATGTATCATCAGCATCATGATGCCAGGAGCATTATTGAAATTAACCTAGGTGATGCTCTTGTTTCAGGCCACTCACCCCTCCCCCGCATCCAGGTTCAATATTTCAAGCCCCCCCCGCCCTCCTAATTTTTTTTGTTCACGTAATACTGAGTGAGTTTCCTTCGTAAAAAAGTAAATAAATCAAAATTATCGATCTTAACCTAGGTGATGCTCTTGTCTCACGCCCTCCCTACATCCAGGTTCTATATTTCAAGCTCCTTCCACTCACTGAAAATATTTGTTGGTTCACTTGCAATATCAGTTTCCTTTGAAAAACAGGTTTCAGTAATGCAAAATAATTGTTGAAATTGATCTAGGTGATGCTTTATTTTCAGGGTTCTCACCCCTCCCTGCATTCAGTTTCTATATTTTAACCCCCCCCCCCCCTTTCACCCAATTCGAATCTCGTTTGGTTAACTTACAGAATCGGTTTTCTTAAAAAAAAAAACATTTTTCAAGAATTCAAAATTATTATTGGAATTTACCTAGGAGATGCTTTAGTTTCAGGGTTCCCACCCCTCCCTGCATTCATAATCAATATTTCAAGCCCCCCCCCCTTCATCCACTACAAATATTGTTTGGTTCACATATAGAATTCATTAGTTTCCTTTGGAAAAAAAATTGGGTCAATCATTAGGAATACTTGCTTATTTTTTTTCTCACACTCCATGTGCGGACTGAGACTTTGAAATGAAAAGAGATTCAAATGATTATTAAAACTGTCCTTTGATGTTAAATTATTTGATTGAAATTAAAAAAAAAAATGTTAGGGCTATTTTCAGAGGGTCAGTGCACAGAGGACCCCTCCTGCCCAAAATGACATTTATTGTGTGGAGTTTTAGGAGAGATCTTATTGACCAATTAAGTTATGACTGATTTTGAAAAAACAAGTCAAGATAATGATGAGCCTATTAAGTGACTCATTTTCATGTGTTTGTTCTGATTGCTGCCTGGCCTTGCTTCTAAGCCGAGCTGCATTCCTCCTCCGTCTTGCCACTGGCTACTAGAATTCAATAACGCAAATGAGTAAACAACTAAAAATAGACCAGACATTTGTTTTTCACGGTGTGCCTTTTAATTACATCATTGATACCCTTGTTAGCGGGATAGCTGTGTTTTTGCCTAAGCAAAATGTTGTTTTTCTTAATAATCATTTGTAAGGTTGTGAAACTATTTGTATGAATTTTGCTAGGGTTCACTTTTTAATAGGGATCAGGAGTGATGTGTGTGCTGCAATTGTGATTAAAGGGGCCCATTTTCATAATGCAGAACAAATGGGGAGGGGGGGGGGGGGTGAAATAAATCTCAAAGACCAAATGGGTTTGGCACTGAGCCCAGTTAGTAGGACATTCAAGGCCTGACCTTTAATTTGTTCCATGCATATTCATGCTTAGTTTGGAGCATATGATTTTGTGTGGAAATGAATTTGAAATTAACCTTTGTTCAGAATTTTTGCATGTCAGATAAAATGTAGAGTAACACCCTATACAATGGCTAATCTTAACTTTCCATCAGGACTACTTTCTAAAAATTAAATTTGAATAGTTTAGTATCCTGAAGGTTTTCAACTAATAATACCACAGTGCAATTTTTCAGAGTACCAATGATGTTGCTCACATGCATTGCATAAACATACAAAGAATTGTGTGGGGGCGTGGACATTGCTGTAGAACATATTATCTTAACGAGTATTGTTGTCATGACAACATAGTTATAATTCATGCGAATCATATGGTGTTGTGGGTGGTTATTTTAATCATATATCCTGTAATTATACTTGAAATGCAAAAGACGTACCACTTTAGGCAGTTCTTTGCTAGACGCAGAGCTCCCTGAATGTATATTTTTAATCTTCATTTTTTTTAACAAAAAGTCCTAGAACAATCTTTACCTTTGTATAAAAAAAATTAAGTCATAAAATAATTCTTCATCTTTGTACAAAAAGTTCTTATCTTTGTACAAAAAGTCCTAAAATAATCTTTATCTTTGTACACAATGTCCTAGAATAACGGATTTTGTTAAAGTGTGCACCAAAGAGTCAGATTTCTTTAAGACCTTGAAAGCTCGCAAGGACAATAATTTTTTTCACAAATATTTGTTCCACAGAAGGCCCAAAATTTGGAGTTATTGATCAATCCACACACAATTCCATTAAATTCCAATTTCCTTGTACATAACCTGGCCTGGGTTGAGCGCAGCCCAATGATTTGAAAGTCATTTTACTTTGTCAATGAGATAAGTATCAATATATATACTTCTTTCCATTAATTCTAAACCTGGAATCATTCTACTTTCTTCACAGGAGCTTCTCTGGATGCTATATGACATGGGCCATTTAAAAAAGTAAGTTTATATGGAGTTCTCTTATTTTGTTAGAAATCCGAGTGATTTTTTTTTTTTTTTTTAAATTCCTTGTGAGATAAAAACTGCAAAGTGATATTTTCAAATCCGTGATACCCTCAAAAGGATTACCCCATATATCAATTGATGACTTTTTATTTCATTGCATTTCTAAGTTTACATAACTGTTTGTTACCTTGATACATGTAGCCTTTGTCTCTGCATCATTGTCTAGAAAAGGAATAAAGATTTCTGATTAATCGCGAATAGAAAGAGCCAAGTAAGATTGTTATTTTATGCATGTTCTGTTCAATTTGCTGACCAATAGCCAATCAGAAAATTTATTTCAAAATAGTGATTAATAGCAATTATTTTCATTATGAGGCACAGATTGGCTGATGACCTTTTTAATAGTTTTCTTTTTGTATTTGCCTTTTTGATGATCTCTTCTCTGAAGTGACTGCAATTTCACTATTGACAATGAAGTATTGACCTTTGAATCCATTTTCTTGACCAGTTCCTTGACTAGTTCTGATAAATCTTTGTAATCCTGAAAGTAATGACCCCATACAATATTGACCCATGTACCTTGAAAAATCAACCTATGACCATTGAAAAATTATACATTTAACATTGATTGACCTGTGACTGAGGAACTCAGTTATTTGTGTTGCTCAATGTAATCTTAGCAAAGGATTGACCCCGTGTCATACTGACCCATGAATCCCTTAATTTTGCAGGTATCCATTGGCTCTGAGCAACCTTGGTGACCTTGAGAGCATTGACCCCACGCCTGAACGACCTACAACCCTTGAACTCTTTGAAGAGGCCATCGAGGCTGGCAAGGAGTGCTATTCAGACCACCATGTTTACCCTTACACGTATCTGGGAGGCCATCTCTACAGGCAGAAACAGTACAAGAGAGCTATGCAGTACTGGGCTGAGGGTGCAAAAGTACTCAGCCAGTGAGTAGTCACTATCCATTTATTGGAAACAGACAAATCAGACAAATAGATACCCCCCCCCCCCTCAAAAAAAAAAAAAAAAAAATGATGAAAAAAATAGTTTAATAAATTTTATGTTAAATGTGAACTTTAAAACTCTTTGGAGGTAAAAGTTGTACACTTTGTTGTTTATGCAAATTCGTCTGATTTGGATTTCGATTGTAATGCATTTTGGTGTGAGTTGAACAAATAGGAAACAGTTTTCTTGTGATATTAGGCAGAAGGCAGTACTGGTTGATGTGAAGGGGAGAGATGAATGTTGAAAAAAAAATCGAAATTCCAATGAGTCACCTAAGTACATAAAATTAATGTCAGATGGAAGATGAAAGTTGATCAAAATCCCTCTCCAAAATCTGAAAGATGTCTGCCGTGAACCATGAAATCAATACACGTGCTACATCTATGTCATACCACAGCAACATGCCATCAGTGTTCATAGAATTTTTGCTCATAGATTGCCCCTTTGCACACATTCATGCTATTATACCAGGATAATTGAAAAAAAATCTAGATTATTTTTCCTTCATTCCATGAAAACTTATTAAATTCAGTAATTTTGAAGTAAATAGTACCAGATGTATGAAAGTTAGATGCAATGTTGAATGTTTCACAAACTTCAATCAATTTTTTTTTAAAAGAAAAATGTGTTTATATAGATGAATTTGATAAAGAACTTTTATAACGCCTTGTTTTGATATATAATAAAATCAAATAATTTGCTCTGCATACTTTCTTTTTAAAAAGGTACAACTACCAACGTGAGGATGAAGAGGTATATAAGGAATTCATGGAGGTGGCAAATGAATTGATCCCTAACATCCTGAAGGAAGCCACTGTATACCACTCCAGAGATGCCAGGCATATTCCCAAAGATCCAGAATGCTAAGGATTCTACCTGCAACTCTACGACAACATCTGCAAGTGGGAGGAAGGCAGTTCCACCCCGGTGCTGCACATCACCTGGGCGAAGCATTTCGTTGCCTCGGTGACCAAGTTCGACAGCAACATCCGGGATCAGCTTGACGCGAGGCTGATCGATGCGGATGGGAAGGAGGAGGTGGAGGAGAAGGATGAGGAGGAAGATGACGATGAGGAAGAGGGGAAGGAAGAGGAGAAAGAGGTGAGTGAAGTCAAGAAAAAGGAGACAGGAAAGGAAGAGGATATCAACAAGAATGTGGTGTCTGCGTCAGATGAGACAGACGGCTGTCGGAAGAAAGGCAGAGCTGAGAATGAAGGCGAGAGGAACGAGGACAACATCCATCCGGAACTCTTCTCTGACCCCTTCACAGGCATCGGATCCATGTGGGACACCAAGACAGAGTTCAGCGACTTCCTGAGCACTCGTTCCAATGGCAGCGCCTTTCCAGGCATGACACTAGAGTCTCTCATGAAAGCGGAGAGTCCCGCAGAGATGGCCTTCCAGAGGCGTCTCAAGTCGCAGCTCTCGCAAGACGACACCGACAATGCTCAAGGACAGAGCGAGAGCAAGATGGATGCAGAAGATGAAGACGCCAAAGATGACTTGGAGGACAGCATCAATCTTCCGCCGAGGCCCGCCCCAAAGGTTCTCCTTAGGAGTGCCAAGATGAAAGGTCTCAGAGAAATTCTCACATCCACAGGTAAATTGAACACTGCAGCTATTCATCTTCAGCTGACTGCACAGTCGCAGGTTCAGGTCGGCAAGAGAATACGATCGACCAATGACTACGAGGACTACGGCACTCTCAGACGTAGGCCTCGTAGAGAATGATTAACTCTGTATTGAGGAATCAAACATGGACAAAACAATGCTTAGAGTACAACTACTGAGGCCAAGGGGTTTGATCTTTCGGAGAACAACTTCCCCAATTTATTTCTTTTTGAACCTCCAGCTCCTCTTACGGCAACCACTCCCAAGAAACAGATTGTTGTCCTTTCCTTTGGAGAAATTTCCTCTGGATATGTTATTGGGGGGGGGCACAGTCATCCTCACTTGTATTTTTTTTTCATGGGAAGTTACATCGTTTGTGACTTGAGATATTTTCCCCCATGGAAATTATCTTTGAGGACTCATGCTATCACTCAGAAGGCTGTTAAATCCTGGTAGCCTTGAGTGGATGGCATCCATTTGAAATTTGATATGTGTGTTCCAGTTTCAAATGGATGTGAACAATGTAGAATGGGCAAAGATCCCATGCAATGCTTATTATGATAGCCCTTTTCCATATTCAATGTTATGTGATAAGCAGCTGTATAAGCATCTGAAATCCTTCTATTTGATTGACTGAGGGGAAATTTTATTTCATCTAAATATGGCAAGTCGGTTACTTAGTGAGTCAAAGAAGGACCCATTTTCATCAAGTTTTTTTTCGTGAGAATGAGCCTTGTCTTCAGAAAAAAAACTTACATTTTTTAATGTATCCAAATTATATTGACAAGTCTACAGCTTTCTTCATGCAGCAAGAAACATTTTACAAGAGAATTACCCCTCACAAGAGGTGGGTTTGGAATCCGCTTTCAGTATGTCCTCTAAATGTGTTGGAGGTTTTCTGAAAAGCAAGTTGTACCAAAACAGCTGTAGGTAGAAAGCTACACAACTGAAAGAATTTCAAATACATGTAGACAATTTATTGTAGGGAGAATGTTTGAAAGACATTAAAAATTATAAAGTTTAGCATAGCTAAAAAAAATCCTTGTATGCCTGTGAATTTGTACAGTTTCTATTTGACTGTGTTGGCTCTATAAATGAACTCTCCCTCATTTATTAAATTCCATAAAGATACATTGTGTAAATGAATCACTATCCTACTTGCAGATACATCCAGAAAAATTATATTTGATATGAATCTTAAAACGAGGATCATTTTGAGTGCATTTTTGTTTACTAAAAGTGCACTTTTCTGAACTTCCATGCGTACTCTGCAATATATGTGTATTTTTGTGCATTTATTCATGAATTTATTTGTGTATCTAATGAATTACAAAAAAAAAAAGGAAAAAAGTAACAGTACACAGATGCAGAGTGCAATCGTGCCCATTTTTTATGCTTCTTTAACTTTTTTCTGTCCTGTCAGGCCAGGCTTTTATATTTATATTGGATGAATTATTTCTTATACATTTGTAAATTTATTTCGCTTGATGCTTTTAAGATGTGACACTATCGGTCACAGTTGTACATATTCTGAGCCAAATTCCTAATTGTGAAACATCTTGCTTCTTCATTCAAAGTTTGTATAATGCTGAATTTGTTGTGATGTACAAAGGTTTTTCCTCATTGGATAGGAAGCTCTTTCGTATGGGTAATTCCGTGGAGTTTGGTCAATTTTTTATGTGATGTCCATGTAACGAAGGTATGGACTTTCTCAATTCGCAATGATTGGATTGATTCAGATGTGGTTAAGCTTTCATAACTGTCATAAAAAAAAATTACCCTCCTTATAAATTTGCAAGTGCTGCAAAAAAAGTTGTGTAGCACCCTGCCAACCCTGTGGAATTACCCATATAGATATGCTCCTAATTGACATGAATCTAAGTCTTTAGAGAAAGAGAAGAACAAGTCATCCATTTGGTGTCCTAGACAAATGACCAAATTTAAACCCTGAAATCAAATGAATGATTTCTTGATATTTCCTATATTCTTCGCCACTGATTAATCACATTTTAATTAATATTGGCATTTTTTATTCAAATTGTTACCAAAGATTAATCACAACATTCTTCTTGATGTTACAAATGAATGTATTATGCACTTGCCAAATGTTTTCTTTGGGTCCTTTTCAATGTGTAGATGTAACAATTGTGTATTTGAATTCATATGTATGTATTATACATTTACTTGAATCTGTAAATTTAAAAACCATACTTTTTGTCATTAGAAGTGATTTGATATGTGCATAAATTATGTCTTTCTTGTTGGAAGGTTTGTTCATGAATTTTTAGGAGAGAATAAGGCTAAGTGTCACAATGTAACAAATGGTAACAATATTTTTACAATAAAATGTATTTACAATAAGAAAAAAAATGAAGGGATATTGTTAAAGCATGCAAATTTTCAGATGGAAATCTTCCATTTATATCCCAGTTTAAATACTCAAAAATGTATGTGTACAGAAAGGGGTTGCAATTGAAACTTATTTGCAAATGTCTCATGCTTTAAAATATTCAAAGTAACATCATAAATTTACTGGTAGTATGTTTCATTTTGTGGGATGAAATGAATTATTCTTTAGGTGTCATAATTCTCAAATTGATTTTGCCAGTACTTTTCTCGTACCTTTCAACTGGAAGCCACCTCTAAACGATTGCAGAATGCAGGGCATTGATTTGTTCAGTTAAATGATTTGATTTTTTGGGTGTAAATATGTAAATGAATGCATGTGATTTAAATGTTTTGAAAAACAATCCACCGTTATGCCTACTCGTGTTGTAAAATATTGTAGGTTTTTAAAATGAGAAGTACTGAATTTACATTTTCTTTCAAATTTTTTATTGAAAAAATGTACCACATTTGTGTCCTTAAGATGAAAGAGCGCCACCTAGTGGTTATTGCTTGTCAGGTGTTTGATGTATTAATGCAATGAACAGACAAGGAGGCATAGTTTATTTTTAAAAGAGAAGTATGTTATATCTTTATTTTTGAATGAGACAGTTCCTGTCCCTAATTGTATCAAGTTTTATTTTACCTGTGAATATTTGGAAAGATGTAGTTGATATTTTAGATTCTTTATTTGATGTAAACTAAAGATATTGCGTAAGGATGTTTTGAGTTATTACCATGGGCCTAAGCAACCTGTAAAGTTCAAACCAGTTTGTCCGTTTTCATATTGAGTGGTGTCAATTAATATGGACAAAATGGCGACTTTTAAGCTAGACAGCGGGTCCCTGTGTGATTTGTGATTTGATACAGGCTTTAGAAGTTAAATAAAATATATATTTGTTATGAAATATGTAAGTCACCATTCCATTTATATACTGCACAGTGAGCACCAAGTGATAATTCATTTTTATTTATGAAGTGTATTCATTTAAAGTAAATTTTAAAGAAATTTTATCCACACAACTCTATAGGTCTGACATAATATTTGACATTGCATATGGTATACTCGAGGATTGATTGGTAATCATAGTTTAGATTATGTATAATGCTTCATGGATATTAAGCAGATATAGGGGATTTTGTTCAAAAGTTGCAATTGATATCCAGTTTCGGTTGATCGGAACGCACCAATCAAAATCTTTGTTTCATGCGCAATGCATGGTACAATTTGCAGCTGATTGACAGTTGATTTGTGATCCTATTGCAACTTTTTCAACAACAACGCCCCCTTAGAGTGACATTGTAAATTACTCAGTACTTTGGTTCATACAAATGTATTTATGGTTATTGGAAATTTATGGTCATAACCAAGACCATATACATTTCATAGTGTGTTTTTTGTTTAAATTAAAGGACAGGGGATTATGTATGGTAGAAAACAAATATGCATCTGATGTGTGCAATAAACAATAAGAACATCAGCTGTTTACCAGTCATCTATTGCTCACATCAAATTCACACTCGTTTTCTACTCTCCAAACACCTCCATCCGTTCATTTTAAAAACCCACTATTATCCATAGGTATTAACACACTTCTACAAAAAGTTTATGGATGATGAAGATTTATCTGAGGCAACAGGTGCAATGCATTATTGTATTGTTGTGCACGGAATAGATAATCGACTCCTAATGAAATTGATACCTCCTTGTCAATCAAAATAGTATAGAAACAAAGAATGAAAGCCAGAAGTGTTAGAAGGTGTGGTAATAGTACATGTCATGCACGAATTAAATCACTATTCACTTGTTTTTTGCACTTGTCTTCATAATGTAATATGAAAAGTTGAATCAATGTTCATAACAATCATTTAATTTGCACTGAATTGAATTTAAGTGTTTTGTGTTACAATATAATTCAGAGCACGAAGCTGTTGTTTCCAGTTTTATAGCGGTGTCAAATATTTCTCCGGACGGCTGTACGGTGTGTAAAAAATGGAGTCGCTTTTCATGAAACCATCATATTTTAGTGTGTTGACATCCAATTGAAATATGCATTACTCTTCACTGGTTTCTTTGGAACATCGGAGAAGATTTGTGAAGGATGGTTTCGTGAAACCCAGCCCAATTTTTATTCATTGTACTGGCCCCAGGAGTGGATATGTGACAGCCCCTTTGTCAATGAACATTATATCATTCCAAACTTGTTGATTGCATTTACGTAATGTAGAACTATTTGGACTTTGTATCTTGTAGCAGCTGAATATAAATACATGCATTCTTCTTACGTTGCCTGTTGTAATGAAAATTCTCTAGTTTTCCAGAACGCAGCTGTTTTCCTTATTGTTGAAATAAGTCCACGAAATTGTGTATTTTGGGTGTGATTTGTCCTACCCCCAAGAGAGATATATTCACTTTTAGCTTTATCCATAGACATGTGCATTTGACCAAATCTTAGTAGCTCACTTTACATGAAGAGACCACCCTTCTGCAAAGTCACAAAAAATGTTGAAAGATGAAATGGGTATTGTGGAATAAAGGTCAACATTATTGTTGGTTGCATTGTAAAGGCCACCGCACACTATGCAACTTTTAGTCTTAAGACCTTCAGACTAATTTTGCAAATATTGAAACAAGCTGTAATAAGTCATCTTACGGCAAAGTAATTGATACTTGATATTTCATAAAGTTTTAAGTATCAAGTACCTTGTCATAAGAGGGCATATTATAGCGTGTTTCAACATTTGCAAAATTGGTCTTAAGGTCTTAAAACTAAAAGTCGTGTAGTGTGCGGTGACCTTTAGTTTTCTTTTGGTACATTAGTTTTGACCATGCATGAAATTTATGAATACAATATATCTCTGTATAGGGATGCCATTTCTCAGGCGAAAGCCGGAACTTAGTCCCTGGCAAATTACCCTCCGGCCATATAGTCTTAGCATTTTTTAGTTCAAAATATTGCATTCTAGGTGGTTTTCAGGCTCTCTGATCAAGGAATGCACCTGAAGAATATATAGTCATATAAAATGAAAATATATTAATTTACATGGTACTCTTGTAAAGCTTAAGAAAGCAAGTTGGTCATCTATTGAACTGAAATTATAATTTCATCAGTAACACTTTCAGTTTCTCTATTAAAGAATTAGGTGAAATTTGGAATGTGATCAGCATGGATTCCATGGATTTCGAATCTGCGAAAGTTGGCAAAAATCCAAATATCAAACATATTCAGTTTCTGATGATTTGTATATACTATAACAACCAGTGCCATATATTATAAAACAGGAATAATAAATAGATGAAAGATGAATTTAAGAAAGGGATCTCAATGTACATCATGCTTTGTAAATCTGTTGTTAGAATTTATACAAAATTGAATTTTGAATTTTAAAGTTTACTGTTATTGACCTTTAAACATAAATAGTACATAAAATGTATAGAATAGAATTTATTAGCTTTACAATTTTTAATTGAAAAAAATGGCCTAATGTTTAAAATATAGTTCTGTATATGTGAAGGAAAACACTAATGCTAGATTTTATTCTTAAATATAAATACCATTCTATGGCTGAAGTCTATACAAACTTGCCAATCAACAAGACATGATTATTGTCTTGATATCTTGGCTAAATTCAAATTGTTCATGGATTCTAGTTTTAAGAATGCATGAAAATGAATGGAATTAAAGAGATTGAACGTTATGTCAACATGAACATTTTCACACTTGGTTTGTAATTATATTTGTCCTAGTTGAATGAAGAACATAGACGGTTGAATACGGATGATTCCTTTAATCACATTTAGAGATTTTCCATTCAAACATGAAGAGAGAAAAGTTAATTGAAAACAAGTGTTTGAGCAAAATATATCATATTGCCAATATTTTTTCAACTGAATGAATTTGAATCATTATGCTTTTCAAAAGAAATTCTATTCCTTTATTGTAACTCTTTGCCAACCTTTGACAGAAATTTAGACTACCAGTTTGTTGTAATTGAGGTTTCATTTTCGCCTCTAGAATACCAAATCTTGTGAAGTGTTTTCAATTCTATTTTAATTGACCAAATAATCTTGTTAACTCATTCCTGTATAGAATTATTTCAATTGGTAAATCATGTAAGATAAGTAATTGGTACCCATACTAAATCAAACATGAAATGGGTTAATCTTTGCATCTTGAGTGAGTATATGTTTAGTTAGAAAATTGCCTTGTAAATTTCATTTCAAATGGAGAACTTCTTGTTTCCTCTGTAAGTAGTCCTTCGATTATTTTTATCTGAAATATGATTCCTCTAGATCTTTGCTTTGTTTTAGCAGCAGTTTTTTCCACTTGATATTTATTTCGAGCACACCTTGAGTTCCATAATCCCTTGCAGCTATGTCGTAGATAAAACACAATTTTCTATTTAGTTGATTCCATGTGATGTATGTTGAATATTTGTTTAACCATTTTTTTTCTTTTGCAAGGCAGGATCGCCCCAGGAGAGATATGTTTGTTTTTATCAGGTAACTGCTTTGACAGATGACAAGTAGATAACACAAAGGTTTTATCTAGATTGGACAATAATCTGCTATGACGAATGAAATGTTATCATGTCAGAAAAATGTGACAATTTATGCAAATTAACATGTGATTTATAAAATGTGACATATAGTTGGAAAATAATTGAAAAATGAAGGTCCCATCTCTCATAAGTTTGTGACACAATCAAGAGAGAGAATCTTAAATTGCATAAAATCTCACTTTATTCCCATTTTACAGATTTGTTTGTAAGTGTGATGTACATATAGGTTAATGAGGCCTGGGTGGTGTGGCATAAAGCTGTTTGTAGAGGTATGGTTGACTATACGAATGACTGGTGACCCTTCTCTGTGCTCGATGACGCCTTATGTCTTTGAGTTAGCATCTGAGAATTGGTCACTAGTCATTCATAGAGCCATGCGTTAATCTACAAACAGCTTCACGAAACAGGACCCTGCTCGTACAAGATTTCTAACGTTACATACTCAATTTCATTGTCCCAAGGACAGACCTGCCAACCTAAACTTGTATATCAGTACCCTTTATCAAAAAGCGAAGAGGTTAAGATACATTACGGGTTGGCAACTCTGCAAAGAGGTATCTGCTGTTATTGTAGTACTCGACCAACGCAATGTCTGTCCATCCAGGTGTAGTGTACAAATCAATAAAAATGTATCCGTCTTTTTATTTCAAAGACATGTTCATCCCAAGCACAATCATGTTTTGAGAACTATATTATATGTAAATTTATTTATTGTTTACTATGCATCATGGACATTTTCGGAAAAACAGTTGATTTTATCATCGTTAGGACAGTTGCTCATGATTTGTCAAAGAATAAGGATTATGTGATTTCCAATCATTGTTTGGAAAGAAAAGGGAGCACAAGTTGCAAATTATGTTAGATTGTATTTGTTTGTTCTGTTTATGATTTGTGTGCTCAATTGTATCGCTATTGCAATGAAAGATAATAAATATCTTGCTTGACAATTTCAAAACTATTTGTGATTTGCTCATTATATGTCATGTCTCTCTGATTGATGTTCGTCAATTCGTAATCGAATATGACCATGACAACAATTAAAGATTTAAAAGTCAGATATGTGTCCGTGAATGGCAACCAGTGCATTTTTATCCAGCCTCCCTATATCTGGATATATCTGCTGTCTGGAAGGTTTCTCCCCATTAATTTTCAAATTTCTCTCGAATTTGTACTTTGAAAACAAAGAAATCAAGCAAAATCATAGATTCTTTAAAATAAACATGAAGTAAATATTATTTGGCAGAGACTCAAGGAGTTGTTAACTTATGAGAATCCAAATAAAAACAGGCAAGTTTGTGAGTGTTCAGATAACTGCCTGCTGAGTGATGTTTTACCAAGAGAAAGAAGACCTTATAAACGACAAGTGCAAGAACTGATACCAGTTAGTACTGTAGCTTTTAAAGTCTTTTGTGTTTTGGTATAATGCTGCCAAGGACAGTTAATACTACTCCCTAGTTGTCCTGGTGGTAATTTTCTTGGAGAGTAAAGCTGCGCGTATAGAGCTTGACCGATGAGACTTGCTGATTCTCCCTTGGCAAAGTGGCTATTGAATATAAGAAAGGGTCATCAGATGTGCATACCTCTGCAAACAATCGTGGTGGTTACTTGTCCAAAACCCAGACTTTAATGTGCTATCAGTAAATGAAGAAAAATCTGATAGTCAAACTGAAAATTTGAGCGGAATCGGATGGTCCATTCAAGAGTTAGGAATCTTCAAACTTCTGATTTACACCTCTAATGGCTCCTTGAGTTGGCAACCTACAATGGCTGAAAACATGGATAGCTCTACATTATCTTTGTACACAGAATTTTACAATTTCTTCCTGAACAAGAAAGAAGACAAACAATCTATAAGATTCATCCCAAAATGCATGCATAGTTACTATCAATACTATACTGGGAAGGAAAAGTTTGTCTACTTTTATGCAAAAAGGAAGAAAATGTGAAAATTTGTGTGCAAAGTGAATGGAAAGTAAACCATATTGGCAGCAGTTCTGGGCCTAGTGTTTTCAATTCAAGGAGTTCAATAGGGGTGCAAAATCAAAACCTTGAAAATTCATAACTTTTGAATAGATGATCTGATTTCACTCAAATTTTCAGTTTGATAATTGTATTTTTTCTCCACCCACTGACAACACATTAATATCTGGTGTTGATTCTCTTTTGACGAAGGCCAGTTGTCATGGGGTACCTATCCTAGGGGTAATCGCCTTGGGCATTGTTGTCAGAGGGCTTGTTGACCAAAGAGTAGTTTGTTACAAGCTGGTAATCCACTGGAAACCTCATGGTGGAGTGATGGCCTTTCTTGCTTACTTCCCTTCCCTTATGAAAGCAATTTAGAAGAACTGAGTCAAAAGAAATATAAGCTCATGTACATAAATATTTATTGATCAGTCATTTCCATGATATAACATATTTAACAGTTGAATAATCTTATTTATAATTATCACAAGAAAATAGAGGCACTTTAACAAACAAAATTTCTAAAATTGTAAATCAAATCTATGAACTGGAAAAAATAATCCACATAATAAAGTACAGTGTACAGTACTTGTTCTTTGCTTATACTTTCAACCTTTTTTTTCAGGTTGTTGCTTGACTTAATCCACTATTGTTCAGATTATTTGCATATCCAAATATATACATACAATATGGAGAAAATACATCACAAAACACATGTCATTTTGATCTACCAAAATATAAAATTTACAAATTTAATTTAAGATTATTATCACATTGACATGATTATTTCAGTAGACAATTTGTTCACCTTAATCTACACCCTCCAAAAGGTTGAGATGCCAATCATTCCAAATTATACAAAGGGATATTGTCATGCGTTCAACACAAGTAAACGGCTGAGATTACAGTTATTATTGTTAAAGTCAGTCTGTCATGATCGACAGGACTTCCGGCTTAAAGCGCGAACAGACGGCGTGTTGCGTATTGGCAACAACGATATACATGTATAAACATTTCCTTGGTTACGCACCTTGCCAAGCTCAGAAACTCGGAACACTTCGTAAGACTATCCGATGCTTGATGTCGTCGCGTGTATTTTGATTTGTCCCCTCTTTGGCTTCGATTGTTTCTAAAAACATGTGGAGCACATACGTTTGCGACTATCGAGCTGTGAGCTAGCGAAATAAAGCTTTCTCACTTGCTATTCCAGGTAAAACAAAATCTGTCATTTTTCTGCTAGGCAATTCTCGCAATCAAAATGGCAGCGGACAGATCATGACGGACTGACTTTAAGTTTGCTCTTACTTTTCTTCAGCTTTTGCGCTGTTCACATTATGGTTTTTTTTACCTCTTCCAGAACGGTTGGCATCTCTGAGTTACACAGTATCAGAATAGTTGCATTGTTGATTAAAAGAGCCTCATTATTCTTGCTCCTGATCAATCTATTTTGAACTTATACATTGAGATTAAATGTTGCAAATGCATGTAAGCTTTTCAGTAGGCACTATAAAACATAAGAAAATTATTTGCTCAATAGATCATTTGCATAATATTGTATTTGTGCATAATTTATTCTTGTTAGAAAAAAAAAATCAACTAAATTTACAATTATAACCATGATTAACATTGACAATATAATTTTCAGTCTCTATTTTTGAATGTATTTAAAATCAAATCACAATCTATTCAATGCAACAGAGTATTTGCTAAACTATAGAATTAATGCAGCAATATTTTATGACACGCCAGTGATTTAATATAACATTTTTAGGAAAACAGAACCTTCCACTTTTTCTGTTACTGTTGGTGACATTGATACATATGGCTGATTGCATATTAGATAGTCAAAATAGTAATCTTTGAAGGACCAGTGAAGACTGTGTTTGTGTTAATAGCTAACTGGCAAAGAAATTTGTGTTTACATACAGTCATCATTGCCTCAGTCGACCTTGCATAATTTGAATAATCACCAATTCGAGTCAAGGATCTCTTTAAAGTCCTCTTCTCTTATTGTATTTTTTTACACCACTCATATATCAAATTTTCTCCAAGTCAAACCAATTTTTTCAGTCCAAACAGATTCAAATCAGGCAAGGCTAACTGTACCTAACACATTCACTAACATACCAACATTGCTATCTTAGTACATAACCCAACCAAAATATTTGTTTATTCTTCGGTATTGCTGACGCAATGTACTTAAAACCACCCTGAAATACAATGTTCTTCAGTCAGATCAGGAAGAATAGAAATTACCAGATAAAGCATTGACAAATTAAATGAGACTTGGCTTGCAGGCGACTTTTAATATTTACACAATGTGATTTTTTTGGGGGGTATAACTACATAATCCATGTGTGTAACACATAATGCAGTATGAGTAGATATGAATCTACTTCTGATAGTGAATTAGATTGTAAACTCTCCATGAATGGTCTTGATCATGAAGTGCACGATCATTCTTAGATGCCCCCTTGTGCATTCAATGAAATCATTCCACTTTTAGATGATTTGAATTTAACATTCAAACAATGATCAGAAATTTGCAAGACATTTGAAACAATGTTCTAGGTCCAAGTGAAGGAAATTTCATAGATATTGATTAGAATTTCTTGGATTTTCTTCTGAAAATTGTGTAAAATGAGCAGTTCTCTGGATATATCAGAGGTTAGATAAGACTTCAAAATATATTGCCTCCGAACTTTGCCGAGATATGGAAATTATTTCAGGACAATTCCATTACTTTTGTTCAGGGACACTCTGTTTTCTTTCTTTTTTTAATTCTTTAAAAAGAACATCAAGCTCCAATCAACAGCAAGATCAATCATGATTACCGTCTAACCCTGCGAGCGTTTCCAAACTTACATCCGTATAACGGATGAATTCACTCTAACCATCACAGTTTCAGAGTTCAGACATCTCGTTTTCAATCATCATCTGAGTCTACTCCTCCAAGTTCTTCAGATTTCTTCATGAAGTTTTCGTTGAATGGATGCCTATAGTCCGGGAAGTCGATACCGTCTCCGTACCTCTGCCGTCTTTGTTCTTTCTTGATGATAAGTTCTCTCGTGTTCGGTACGTTACTCCAAGCTTTGAGAGGGATGTAAGTGATATCCTCCTGGTGCTCGATGCCTCCCGCCATCGCCGACGCTGCTCTCAGGACGGAGCCCTTACGCTCACGTGGTGTTGTGATGGGTGAATCGGTCTAGAAGAGGTAAGAAACAGATAAAACTTCATATTTAATTTCTACATAAAAATGTATATATGAACTTGTTTGTAAAAGTCTACAAAAGTATTCTTTCTAATTGAATTCTATGGAACACCAATATGATGTGACAGAAAAAGTAGCCAGACCTGAACTTAATTTTTTTTAAAGATATAAATAAAATGTATTGTCCAGTTTTAGCCTCTGAAATGAGAGCCATGCTTTTAGTTCAGCTGTCTGGCTGTTCGCATTCTGATTTATAAACCTGATGAAAATAAGGGTTGGCATTTATGCTATACAATTTAAACTCCTCAAAGACTCTTTCTGTACTTAAGTTGAATATATATATGCATATGCTCTTTAGAGTCATTCATCTCTATATCTATTAAAACAGTACTAAATTATGAGCCATATATATGAGAAGTCTTATAAAGGATCGATATATGATAAGTAATGATCAGCTTGCTTGATAAAGTATACTTTATTTTCCTCTAAACGGTAATTCACTATTTTTAGTTTGGACAATTTGTCAACCCTCACCTTTTGTTATGTAACACTACTCACCCCAGACGGCTGTGAGATGAGACCTCCCTGAGGGATAGGGGGTACAGACTGTGCCCTCTTGGCCCCGTCGCTCTTCTTGCCAGCGCTCTTCTTGCCCTTCTTCTTCCCTTCCTTCGGGGCTGGGATGGTATCAAACTTGTCTGAGACGATCTGAAGAACCCTAGGATCGGCCCACCATCTTGCTACGTCCATGGCGGTATCACCTAAAATGAGAGGAACAAAAGAGAGAGAGAATGCCATTAATTATTATTTTTTTATAGCATTTTATGTTTAAACAACAATACAGCACTGTAATACACAAAGCTATTGTTATTTAAAGAGAGTTAAAGAAAAAGGAAAGAGAGGAAACATCCAACTGAATTATTCCACACTAATGTGTTTGTTTGTGTCAGCAGATGTCTGCCTCACAGCAGGGATGTATTTAAGCTTGCCATTAATATCTTGCTGCATAATCAAAGAGATATATAATTTCACTTAATCAATCAATAAAATTTAGAGGAGACAAAAATATACAGAAATGCATTCTATATTTGTATCTTCTACAGAAATGTAAAAAAAAAAACATAAAACAATTTTGAAAAACAAAATAAAAAAGAATGGACGTTTCCATCTGAATTTCTGTCTTAATTCATCCCCTCTCTAAATAAACTCACTATTAGAGTTGGGGTGCCTTGCATTTTTTTTCTAATCAAAGAAGTTAATGCTGTATTTCCCACTTAGATCTAAATCAACAAAATCATTCTACAATCTTACCTTTTCTATTCTCCAATGTGACATTACATCCCTTGTTGATGAGGTATTGTACGATATCAGGACAACCCGTCTGAATAGCTCTCATGAGTGGTGTGCCTCCGTTCAATGCCTGTGAGTTCATATCTGCTCCAGCGTCTACGAGCAATCTTACAATGTCTAGCTGACCTGACAAGCAGGCATGATGGAGCGGGCTCCACTTGAAGTTGTCACACGTGTTGACCTGGGCCCTGGGGAGAAGAACAGATGAATGTTACGGAATTGTTAAAAAACAACAACAAAAATAACTTTAAGGATGAATTCAGATCTTCATTCCAAAGTGACAAAAAAATTAGATTGACAAGACTACTCAAAGTTTCTTCAATCCCCTGTTCCACCTATATTGATGCCGACAGCGTAAAATGGTCATACCTGCTTGTGACACTTATTACACAAATATATTTTTCCAACAATTCAAGTTAATGGCATAAAATTGACCCTTCTAACCTCTAACTAACATTGTACACCTGGGGAAGGGAAAAAAAAGAGAAAATCATTTTATAAGTGCACTTGAAATTTAATTTCTCCTAAAATTTGCCTGTTAAGTTTCCTTTGCTTTCCATCTTAGACATTCTATAGATTGCTTCATTTTTCCAGGGGACGAAAAAAACGACAATCAATCACCTTTAATAAAAACACAGCAGAGGGATAATTCGTCTAGCGGTTATCATATTTTTGTCTAATTGTATGTTTTCTTAAAGGAATGAAAATGTTATCAATTGTATTTTCATTTAGGATTTTTGAAAGTCAAGATGTAATCACTTTTGTAATCACATGATAACATTGATCTTGGATTGGATATCCCCTTTGCTTCAATTTGAAAGAGAATGAAGGAACTCACCCATTATCGACAAGAAACTTGGTGATCTGAATGTTTCCTTGACCACATGCAATCATCAGAGCTGTTTTGAAGTATTTATCTCGAACATCGACGCTTCGGCCGTGGATGTACGCCTGCCGCAACGAGTCGAGATCCCCCATCTTGGCAGCATCGTTGACGTTGATGTAAGTCTTGTCAGGATGGCTGAGGTACCAAGCTGAATCATCCTGAATGGGATGTAACGGAGGTCGATCACGGTCGAAACGACCCGTATCTGTGAATGGTACATGCCTCTCAATAAAAACAGGCGGGGGTCCACCCCTTTCAGTCCTATCACCTTCCGGTCCTAAACAGATCGGCATGGGCAACTTTGTTTTCCCCTTCTTTTTCTTCCCCTTCTTACCCTTTTTCTTCTTGTCCTTTTTGGCAAATGCTGACATGAGATACGTTTTATGCACATATTTCTTAGCCCCGAGGAAGTCGCTGTAGTTGATGACGTTTTCTTTCGTCTTGTCGTGGAGTTGGAAAAGTTTCTTGAAATCTTCTTCGCTGATGGGTGCATCAAATGTAGTGAGGACGTCTAGGAATTGATCTCTTGAGATGACTTCGTTCATTTCCGGATCCAATTCCATGAATTTTTTGGAGAGTTCATCTTGCCGTGCATTTGCCCAGTCATATAACCTGACTGCCCACGGTTCCGTGGGAAGTTTGCCACCAGTCGCGATCTTTTTGGCAAGCTTCTCAGCTTTCTTGCACTCTTTTAGGGCATCCTTGAAGCCATAATTCTTTGCTATTACTTTAGGTAGGAGTCCATCTTCATTCTTCATGTGTGCTTTGGCACCTATTAAAAAAAGAAAGAAGAATAATTCATAAGAATTAACAAAATTTGATCCAACAAACTTGGTACTATTATAGTTGAAACATACAGTAGCTAGATTCATGATAACAAAGTAATTCACCTGATCACATAAGACCTGACAAAATTACACTCTTGCTATATTCCATTGAATGGTTCTACTAGGTTTTCTCTGTTACAGCATACTCTATTTGGGAGGATACTTCATTAGGGAAGTGTAAGGGAGTTGAAAATCTGTCATAATAACATAATGATGATTTATAGAGCAATCCATTTGTCTAACAAAAAGGTGCAACTAGACCATAGACAGGGAATTAACTTAATTCAATATCTTTGCACCAAATTATACCTAATTCATGCCGTTTATAAATCTGAAGGTGTGAAAACAAACCATTTTTCTACAATATTCCAGAATATATCAATTTATTTTCCTAAAATTTATTTTAAAAAGAAAGGCTCTTTGGGAAATATAGGACTAAATGCAAAATGTCTAAAACTACTTTTATTTAGATTAAATTTACAGTGACAGTAGGTAGTGTAAACACACCTCTTTGTGCTAGGTATCTACAGCAAAGAGCATGGCCTCCCTCAGCAGCATAGTGGACAGGTGTGTTCAGAATCACATCCACACATCCAAAGTCTGCCCCATAGCTTGCTAACACCTGCAGAACCTCAAAATGGCCTCTCATCGATGCACGGTGCGTAGGTGTCAGCATGTTCTTGTCAGGGGTGTTCACGTCGCCGCCTTTTGATAGAATTGCTTTGACAACCTCAACACTTCCACTTCCCGCTGCCGCATTTAGAGCTGTCCTCCCTGTTGACTACACAGATAGAACAAAAAATTGATTCATAATGGCGTTGTTTGATGACAATGAATTTAAACACTTTTCTAATCTTTCAGATTAGAATGTTGCAGAAACACTTTAACTAACATGGAAATCAACAAATGAGACTATACGTAGGAGAATGGGGACTGTGGAAAGTTTTGAAAAATTGGGGGAGGGGGACCCGCCATAGCGGGGGCTGTGGACTAGCAGTTTTATACATTACCATGTAGGCTAACACGGATAAACTGAAGTGTAGAGCCACCCCCCCCCCCCCCACCTCCCAGCGCGATTCTGCGGTCTCTGGGGTAGAGGGGACACTCCCCAACAAACATTAACTTTTTCTATTGAATTTTGCAAAGATTATATTGTAATGGTAAATTCCAGGACTACTTTTGCTTTGGAAAATCATGAAGAATATTGAAGAACTTGATGAAACATTCTATGCCACTAAAATAAAATATGATACCCATCAAATTTGGACACGAAATAACTTAAGTAGACATTAATACCTAATTTCCTACATTCGTTAATCTGATAATTCTCTTCTATGTTAAACTACTACTTACTGGATGTGTACTATTAGGATCAGCTCCGTGATCAAGAAGCTTTTTACAGATTCCTTCATTCTCCTTGGCTTCTAAACAGGCCACAACCAGAAGAGGCATACCATCATTCGATGTGTTATTACACTCTCCTCCATTCTCGATTACGATCGCTGTGCACCGGGCATGACGACTGGTTGGTAAAATGCAGTAGAATAAAATGCCTGCACAGAGAAAAGATATGAAATACAATGTTTAATGATAACACATACATTTTTTGTAAATCCATTGCAGAATGAAAAAATGGAAATACTTCAATATTTTTTGAAATCATATCAATCAATTATGAGAACACTAAGTACAAGAAAGACTTTGTTGAAAAAAATCCTTCAGCAATTAATTGATTCCTTTGTATTAAACCAGAACATTGACAAAATGTCTAGAGCTATATAATTTCTGTCCAGGTCTTTTTTCTTACGATTCGTGATACATGTAAGATAACAATCATCTCTCAAGTGGAGTTTCATCAAAAGGTTTAAAACGTTCAAAATTAATTTTCAAACATCTAATACTTACTTTTTGTAAACTAAACGATAAAAGGAAAGCATCATGATGTTACATTCTTTCTCTAATAAAAAACAGCCTAATGAGTGATTAAAATCATTTTGGAAAAACCTTCTTACCTTTGCCATCAGTATCTTTGATCTTCATGTCGGAGCCCGCCGTGGCTAAAACCTCCAACGTCTGGACATGGCCGAACTCTGCAGCCCTCATGGCAGCTGTTCTTCCTTTGAGGTCGATGACATTGGGATGTGCTCCTAAGTCGAGCAAGAATCGTACCATCTCCTCATCATTGACTCGTGCAGCCAAGTGAAGTCCTGTTTCCCCGTCCTCCGGTTCGGAGTAGTTGACAAGATGTGGGACTCCATTTGAGCAGAGTTTCTCAATCTGCGCCTTGTCCTTTGATCGTACACACTGCAGAAACTTGTGAACTTGTAGAACCTCGAGTCTAGTTTGTGCCACAGGCATTGTTAATGCTCAACTTTGATCCTCTGCAAATTAATCCAGCTACACTAGTGACTAGAATATTTTATTGATGGTCTCTTTTTGGTAGACTATAAATGAAAAAGATCTTGTCCAGCTTGTGTTTGAGTTTCCAGAAAGTGGTGTCAGATCATCAACATCCACTCATTGTTTAGAAAGAATTCTCAATTTGAATTCTCAATTTCGCATTGAGTGATGTTCCTGTAGGAGCTTATCAATTATATTATCCAGATCCAGATCCAGATACAAAAATAATCACTGACAAGTGACAGACAAAGTTAATCACAATTTAGATCCACAATCTAGTTCAACTGATCTGTTCTCCATGTTAGGGTGTCTTAATTTTGAGCTACCCTTTTCACGAGAATACATGCAACGAAGTCGTTAAAACATCTGTATTTCTTACACTTCTTTTTCAGGAATAACGCAAAAGCATCTAGCAAGAATCAGGATCGGTGATGTGCTCCAAACAAATACACCTGTCGCTTCCGCCTTCTCGCCCGTCCATTCAAAAGAGGTTATCATCGATATCCGCAAAATAAATTGAATTCTCCAACAACAAATGGGTTTTAAGTGCCAGCAGGTGATATCTCACTTCTCTTGATAGGTAGATTTAGTTGCCTACAGTTGTAAAATTAATATTTCATCGTCTGCGTCGTTTATTTGGTTGATTTTGTGTGATGTTTGAGAAGATCTTGAACGGGATCGCGAGGGAACCTCGGGGTGCTACCGCGGCTTGTGTGTTGCTGTTTTCGTGCTTACCGGATACCACGCATTCATGCACCTGTATTGTTCCCAGCATTGCAATAACACACACGTTGCAATACTAAAGCGTGTGTAGTGATGCCGGTTGCTAGGGAAAAGACAATTGCTTGTGTCTGGTGTTGGTCCTCGACTGCATGGCGAATGCATAGACGGTTGAGTGGCGACAAAGAGGAGTTGAGGGAGAATGATAATTCTAGTATGAGTTCTGTCTCTGCAGATTCTTCCACTGGTGTGGAATTGAGCCGGGCGAGGGATACTCGCCCCATTTTAGTGGGCACTTTCAAGGGGCGGGGCCCCACAAGGCCCGGGGCAGAAAGAGGAACAAAGATTTGAGGAGACGGGTTATATGCTCTCCTTTTATTTTTAGGTTGGTAGGAATTAATAACGATCTTGCATGCCAGACATATAAATTGTAGGTTTAGGAATGTTTACGGATTAACGGTGCCTTGTAAAATTATAACAATAAATTTAAATATGAGAAAAAGTGATAGGAAGACGGACGGGTAACTGCATCAGTCTAACATTCGGTTTATTTCAAATAATGTCTGCTAAAATCTCCTCACTGGCTTTACTATTATTATTTTTTTTTGGGGGGGGGGGGCCGGGGGCTGCTGGGAGTCATGATTTTCGATTTATGCAATTTGCTTTTAATATTACTGACTATAATACCCCCATCCCAAAGGCCTCAATGGCATAGAGGCTCATGCATGAAAGGTCAAGGGCCAGAAGCCTCCAAAATTGATTCCCTCCTGTAAATTCAAGGACAAATCGTTTTCCTTCTTTATCTTTCTCCTCATCCAAGCTTCTTCCTGCTTGGCCCAATAAACTTCTTCCTCTCCTTCTTTACTTCTCTGAACTTCGTTTTCATCTAATTCAATTCATATTACTCTGGTTCTCTTTCTTTCTTCTACTTGTTCTTATATAATTCTTCTTTCCAAAAATTATCATTATCTATAGATAAAAAGTCTTCTCTATTCATCCTAATTCATACCTTGAATAAGATAAAAACGAGCAATTACGGTTTTCTTCACCTTCTTTCTTTTTATCTTACTATTTACTAATTCATTTAGTGATTCCTTTCTTTATTTATCTTAATTTGCATATTTTCCTCCAGCTATTTTTTTCTCAAATCTTTGCTTCTAACGTTATTTGATATCTCTCAAATTTCCTTTGTTTTTCCTTTGTTTTGGGGAGGTGCCTTAATTGTTTTCATACATGTACAATTTCCCAATGTTCCCTTGGTTGGCAAGGCCATAGACGTATTATATTATTTTTGGCAAGGCCCTTCACGTGGCCCCTCCCCTTTCCACTTCGCCGCCGCGCCCCACCCCTTGCAATCGTGGAGTGGTTTTCTCACGCGGTACTCACGCCTCCAGCTATTCAACTCTTTCTACGCCAGAACTCCGGGCAGGACATGGGTGGAGACTGCTCGTGCCCAGAAGCATCTCGGCTCGGCAGCTTCGGGAAAGTCCCCCCGCTTGGCACGACAACAACCACCCGAGCAAGCAAGCGAAGAGCTTGGTTGGAGGAGTTTCGCGTTGGAATATTTTTTGTTTCCCCAAATTCGTAAATTACCCAAAATAGATCTTTCCCAACAAGAATAAAACAATGTTTTC